>PVKB01004022.1:0-163969 GCA_004027205.1 Ctenodactylus gundi
GGGCAGCTCACCCCTGGGCAGCTATGTCGAGGCTGCATAATTCTCATCTTTCTCAAGCTAACTACGCTCAGCAGGCTGGCACTGGACTGCATCCCTAGAGCAATTCCCATCTCAGGACAGGCAAGTACTTTGGCATAAATAACCCCATGCTGAAACAGAAGAGCGGACTGGAATTTAAATAACATTTACATAAGACAGATATACTCTGGCCTTGACCATTAATTAACAAGCAACTGAAAGCACCTCTCTAGCAATGAGGAAAAGTACTGCTGCCTCTGGGTGGGTGGACTGGATCTCAGTGAGTCAGTCACCTCTGGGAGCTGGGCAACCTCAGAGGCATGAGAATTTGCCTACAGCGTATCAGCGTATGCACATGCATTCAAAACATGCCATGTGAAATACTGTACAGCTGGATTCTATGTAATAGACATGGAATTTATAACCTGAAAGGGGGCACAGTAGTATTTATTATACAGTGAACACCGGTGTGCACATGTTCTCCAGCCTTTATGGGTTCCCTCCTCCTGTTTCTCCTCCAATTCCTTCTCCACATAAACAGGGTCTTGCTACCTTGCTCAGGCTGGCTTCAAGCCAGCAAGCCTCCCACCTCAGCCTTCTCTGTAGCTGGGATTACCCATGTGCACCACCACACCTAGGGTTTCATTCTTAATTTTCAAGTATCAATAATCACATGGAATGGCAAAATTCTAAATACCTCAGGAACTCATTTCCCAAGGAATTTTCCTCTCTATATAACTTCTCAGAAGCCTTCAAAAAATGTTTACATGCTTCTTGACTCTACCCCTCTGCTAGGCATGATGGATTTGTCTGATACCTGACTTCCACAAGGTCCCACTGCTTCCCCTGCCTCTCCTTACCACAGCGAGCGGGCCTTGTAACTACAGCTAAGGGTAACCCGTCAGCCTTTTAAAGATTTTTACCACACACACACACACAATTTAAATAACCAAATAATACCATAATAAAAGTAGCATATTAAAACAAGTAACGCCTACTCTTCCCATGTCTTCTCATTAATCTCCCCCTACCCACAGGTAGCCACACATTATATATAATACATTACATATACAATAACGTTTAAACTAATGTATTGATATATATGTTATGTGCATTCAGGAGTGTGGCACCTCAGCACACATCATTAATTGGTTCCAGAGGACACACTGAGAACCAAAAGTGACGAATGACAAAAAAACTGTTTTGGGTGGAAAGGGCAGTGAGTCACAAGGCAGCTGACCCCAAATAAATGACAAGTACCAGGACAACATTTTCACATAAAAAATGCATTTAATTTCAGAGCAGCCAAATATCAAGATATGACTTTATGCTAATTTATCATAAAAGATGGATTAATATTTTATTCCTTAATTCCCACCTGTACTGCCTATCTCCAATCCCATCTTGCTGACCTCTCAACGTAAATACATTTTAGTTACAGGTAATACCTTGTTGTTACACTATTATGAATGTATGTGCTCTTTACAACCGAGCTACAGACTGAATATTTGCTTCCTCCTGAAATGTCCGTCAAATCCTAATTTCTAGCACAACCATATTAGACCGGTGAGGACTTTGGGAGGTGATAGTGTCATGAGGGCAAAGCTCTTACGAATGGGATTAATGCCCTTACAAAAGGTAACTCAGAGAACAACATCCTTTCACGCCCAAGAATACACAGGCAAATGTGAACCAATAGGTGGGCCATCTATGAACCAATGGGCAGGCTCTCGCCAGATACCAAATCTGCTGGTGCCTTGATCTCAGGCTTTGCCTTATATTTTCTGGGTAAATTTCCAAACATTTTGGAGCTTGCCCATGTTATTCATTTCTGCTATTATTCAGCTCCAAGAGATTTCTTTGAGCACTTTTGCTGTATATGCAAATGTGTCCTTATTTGCCAGATATACACCTTCTCTCACTGCTCAGAGAATATCAGATATTTTAAGTGTTCTCATGCTTGTATCACCTTTGTTTCTTCCAAGCGGTGTTAGTTTTCTTTGTGTCTGTTCTTTCCCCCCTCCCATTTTATTGATATGTACAAGTGCAGAATTTAAGGTTTACAATGGAGTTGAGCATTTTGTGCACATACATTTCTTGTCAAAGTGAAAAGGCTTTCCCGCTCTCCTTTTGTCCCTCCCCCTACCCTCCCTTCCCTCCCTTCACCACCCCCCCCACCCATCCCCCTCTTTCGCTTTGTCTTTCGTTTAAAGTTCCATGAGATAGTTGTGATCTGGGTCTCTCATATCAGAGAGACCATCCGATGTTTCGCCTTCTGCTTCTGACTCACTTCACTAAGCATGATGTTCTCAAGCTTCTTCCATTTGCCTGTGAAAACCTCCACGCTGTTGGACCTTACAGATGCGTAGTATTCCATTGTGTATAAGTACCACAGTTTGTGTATCCACTGGTCTGTTGACCGGTATTTTGGTGACTTCCATATTCTAGCTATTGTTAGTTGTGCTGCTATGAACATGGGTATACATATATCTCTGTGAAACGAAGAGGCAGTTCATTCACAAGAAGTACAAAGGGCCAATAGATACATGAAAAGATGCTCAGCATCTCTAGCCATGAGAGAAATGTGAATCAAAACAACACTAAGATACCATCTCACTCCAGAGAGAATGGCTTATATCAACAAATCAAATAGCAATCAATGCTGGCGAGGCTGTGGGGAGAAAGGAACCCTCCTGCACTGCTGGTGGGAGTGTAAATTCGTTCGACCACTCTGGAAAGCAGTATGGTGAGCTCTCAAAAAACTAGGAATAAATATCCCCTTCGATCCGGCAACACCCCTCCTGGGAATAGATCCAAAAGAGGCCAAAACAACATACAACAGAGATATGAGTCTGTTCTTGTCTATTGTGTTGGTGTTAAGGACTTCTCCTGTCCTGTATGACTATCTTGAGGGTCTGTTGGTATGTGAAAGTAGGAACTAACAATGTCAATGAATGTTAGCAGCGGCGTTTCCCAGGAAGGAAGTTAGCTTACCAGACATCCCATCATTTACACCACAATACTTCCACTTTCAAATATGCCCATCCTCCCTTCCTTTAATGACTCTCTGACTTTCTCCCATCTCCTGCCAGGGTATGAGAAAGGCAGAAGCTCTAACAGCTTCCTGGACAGATTTTCAACAAATCTCTCTGTTTGTAATCAGCTGTCATTTTCACACCCACTTCCATAGAAACACCAATTTTTGACCCTCCAGGGAATTCTTTGATGTAATTCTAGTCACCTCTCGGTTTTTTTCTACTTACTTCCCACATTTTCATATCTACTCAGCCAAGTATCACTCATCCAACTGGTGTCCAACCTCCACAATGTAATTGTCATTATCTTCTCTCCTGTTCCCTTTGTTGTTGCAGGTTAGGGCTTTGTTAAATCTGTTAATCTATCATTTAGAGGGGTTTCGAAAAGAGGTGAATATGAATGCATGTGGTCAGCCCATCGATTTATTGTCACGGCTTAGCTCAACAAGGTCCCATAATTCCTGTGCTCAGTATTGGGCTTTCAGAAGATGACTGGATCATTGATGGCACTATACTTTTCAGTGGATTTTTCCATTGATGAGTTCATAGCTCGCTATGCTTTCAGGAGGTGGAGCCTGCTCAAAAAAGGTGGGTCACTGAGAGAGCGTACTCTTGTCCCCCACACCACTTTCTGCTCTGTTTCCTGGCCACCTGGGTTAAGCAGCTTTCCTGTGCCGCCTTCTTCCCTCAGGCTGCTTCTGCCCTACAGCCAGCTGACCATGGACTGAAACATAAACCTCTCTCTGAAATTATGGACGTGGGATATTTTGTTCCAGTGATGAGAACGTGATTAATATATTTACCTAGAAGCTTGTCTGTTAGCAACTAGAGAAAATATTCTGAAGACTGGGTACGAGAGATGTATAGCTCTAAGAGGAAATTCTCTAAATGCTACCATGAAGACCCCACCTGCCAGCAGCCAACTACTCAGCATACCAAGGGGACCTCGATGACTTCTCCCCACCTTGAATCTTGGCCTGTAACTCATTTTCAAGTCTGAGAAAGAAAATTCCCCATTTCCTAGTTCTAAAACCTTTTCAGTCCTTCTCTCTCTCTGGATGAGAAACAGTAGAACTATGCACATTATCTTCAGAGAAAGTTTCCATCCTCAGCCACTGGGTAGGATCTTGCCTCAGGAATCCAGACATGTCAGCCTACATACCATGTGTACATTTTCCCCAGTAGTCAGCTATCCAGCTTTATGTCACACCACATGGGGGACATCAAGGTTCCTATCTAGGTGACAGTAAGCCAATCCCACCTCAGGACTCATTCATAGTCTGCCCTGAATGGTAACTGAAAAAAGGCTGAAACCAGTACCCCTCCTACCATTGTCTTCTCTAACCTATCTAGCCAAAATACAGTAATTTTCATGAAGAGTCCAATCAAAATCCACACGTTCAAAAATAAAAATCACAATTTTAGAAAGTCACATTTTGCTAAAGACACACTTTACTAAGTTATTCAGTTTCTCGGTCTGCATCTGAATTAAGATTCAACATGAATTCTCAAATCTCTGTAAGACAATGAGTAGATACTGCTCACTAAATACGAGATCAATACCCTGGTTTGAGGCTGGTGATTAACAGCTTGCCTCTTACTGTATGAGTAGTGGATGAACCCAATGCCCCACACAGCTTAGCTCTGCCAATTCTGGCTTAGGAAAAACAGAAAATTTATGGCCCCATTCTGGTCCCCTACCTCGTATCAGGGAACATTGTCCCTGAACACTGCTAATCAGAGCCTAAGCCACTGTTCAATAATTCTGTTCTCTTGAAACTCAATAGTACAGATTTGTTATAAAAGGTCACATCATATAAAACTGCTGACATTTGCTTTTTTGACCTAAAAACATAACAATTTCATATGATTCAACATAATAGTGAGAAAAGCACTGAGAGAAAGGAAGGTTTTGGATCCCAGCTCTTCTGCCCAGTGGCTATTAAGCTTCAGAATGTCACTGACTGTCTCTCTGGGCTCAAGTTTTCAGATGAAGCCAGCTATGTGTGCTGCAGAGAAATATAGTAGAGATCAAATAAGTGGCAGAACCTGCCACCCTCAATACATGACCACTGAGTTAATTATCAGTTATTGCTTTATTTGATCGCTGCAACAACCCTATGAGGCAGCCATGAAAAACCATTGTCTTGTCAAATTTTAGAAAGAAGAAAACTGATGCTCATAAACTCTAATTGATTCATGCAGAACTGGCTACCAGATCTAGGACCTAGATCTTGATTCCTGGTATAGTGAGTGCTTCTCCCCCACCTCCCGACCATACCCACTGCATTGCCCTTTCTAGTCAGCAAAGCATTGAAAAGGAAAATCTGCTACAGTTAATAAAGCTCAAATAATTCTAGTGCAATAAACCAGACAGCATCAAACTGAACACTCTTGAATCTTTCTTTTGATAGGACAGGGACAGGCCATGTAACTAATGCCATTCATTAATGGAATCACAATAATAATACTCTGAAGGAGATTAATAAGTCTCCATTTTCCAAATAATAAACCTGGGGTTGAGAGTGATTGGATTCAGTTACTCAAGGTTGTGCATCTTCCCCATCTGTATGCATCCTCATGATAATCATTTTAAGAATCAACTCTTGTTGCATGGAAGATGGACCAAAATTTTCTGTCCACCAATCATATGGGACATTAATGCTTGACTTAGAATTGTATATTCTCCAAATACCATGTGGATATAACTTAAAAGAGAGAAATCCAGAAGACCTAGGTTTCCCTGGTTCTGGCTTGGGGTGACGCTGGGTCAATGACTTAACGATTCTGAGCTGTGTCTTTCTCTGTGCAATACAAACTTGTCTAGTCATAGCTTTAACATTGTAGATTCTGTCATTTAAAAGGACTCAGTCTTACACCAGATGCATTTGGCTGTCTACCTGGGAATTATCTTGGGACAATTTGGGCTCCTTTAGTGGAGTATGTGGGCCAGGCTCCTGATGCCCCCACAGCACTAGGAGCAGCTCTGGGAAGACCCAGTCAGAACTGGGCAGTGTCAAAGGCTAACAGAGAGGGCTTGGGAAGGATTGCAATTGAATCCTCTTCCTGTAGCCTCTGAGGAGTGATCAGATATGTGTAAAGAAGACAGTTCCAAGTGGATATCCCCATCAGTCTATCTCTCCAGAAGGTCTGTTTACAAACAACTGTGTGGCAACTCAGCCCAGATAAACACCTCTACAGGATCACCCCTAACGTCCTGCCACCAACTTCATGGAGCCTCCTTCCACAATTCCAGAATAGGGGACCTCAGACCAGGTGTTATTGGAGTGAGAGACTCTATCAACACAGCTATGGCTACAATGGCAAGCTGTACTGGCATTGACACTGCTTTTCGGAGAGAAAAGTCCAGAATGCTGCAGTGTGTTCCATCTGACAACCCATGTAGCTTATTCAGATTTCAAAGATGTCAGGCCAGCCTGAATAGGTCTCTACTTTTTGTTGGCATCTGCTTCTCCTTGATGAATTTCTACAGGCTTATTTGGCAGCTGGCTTGCTGTTTCCTGCTTATTGGACTCTCTTGCACAAAATTACTCCAAATATAGGTGGATTTAATTTTCACCTAATTCTTGGAGCTATTTATTGTGTTTTATTTGAGGTCAATGAACACTCACACTGTTCCATTAGGATCTGTCAGTCCCCTGGCCATTGTTAAATGTCCTCTCTCTCAGTTTTGCTCAGAAATTTAAACCAAGAAATCCAAGTACTTGAACTTATTTGCAGCCCATTCTAATGATGGGTGATGTGAATCATAATAAAGCAAAAGCACCAGGAGCTCCTGAAGTGTTCCATGAATCATCCAAGCAAGAGAAAAACATATTCTCACCCATATTAGGGATAAAATTCTGACTCCTTGGTTCATTCATTTAATGCACACCTACCGTGGGCAGGGCATGTGGTATGACCTACACATGACCAACACAACCTATCACTTGTCACAAATAATATATCCAAGGAAACTGTGACTCATAGTAAGACAAAAGTTGCTGAAAATGATGGTAGTTTAAAAGGAAAAGTTGTTTCCCAGGAAATACAGAGATCAAGAATATGGGATTTCAGAAGAAGATGTCATCAAAAACTCAAAGTGAAGAGAGGATTAGCAGTGGAAGGCTCTGCAAAGAGGAATGACTTGACCTGAGTTCCTAAGGATAATATTTTCACACTTTAGTCCAGACTGCTCCTGAACTCGCCATGTAGCCCAGGCTGGACTTGAACTTACAAAAATCCTCCTACTTAAGCCTCTTGAGTGTTGAGATTACAGGTATGTGCCACCATACCCAGCTTATGCGGTGCTGGGGAATCAAACTCAGGGCCTTACACTTACTAGGAAAGCACTCTAACAGCTATGCTAATCCTCCAGTACAAAAGGATGATATTTGAAGATACAAAAACAGATCAGAGGCCAGGCCCCTTGGTGTACTCTTGTAATTCCAACACTGTGGGAGGCTGAGGCAGGAGGATCACAAATTCAAGTCTAGCCAAGGTAACTTAACAAGCCGTCTCAAAAGAAAAAAAAAAAAAAATAAGCTGGGATGTAGCTCAGAGCAAAGGCCCTGGTTTCAATCCCCAGAAATATAGAAAAGGAGGGAAGGAGGGAAGGAGGGAAGGAAGGAAGGAAGGAAAGAAAGAAGGAAGGAGGGAAGGAGGGAGGGAGGGAGAGAGGGAGGGGAAGCATTCTGGGTGGGAGAAGACTCAGCGTGGGGAAAGGCCAGTGCATTTAAAAATAACAGGGCAAGAAGTGCAGATGGTTAAGTAAGTGAGGGTGTCATCAGTATGCTGGGGCTGATCGTGAGTAGCCTTGAGTGACAGCTTCATCCACTCTTTAGGGAAGTTACTGAATGTCCTAAATTGGGGAAAATGAGTTACTTTTCTAGAAAAGAAAAGAGACTAGAGGGAATAGAAAGGTCAGAAAGCTGTGACTGTCATCCAGAGAAAATGAATCTACATTCTCTGAAAAAAATGGATTATGTGTCAATACCCAGTTCATCAGAACACTGGAAATTACAATCACATCCCTCCAGCTCCTCGGGATAGAAGAGAAATTTGCTGTAATTGGAGAAATGTGAGCTAGTGAAAGGTTACATGTCCTGCAAGGTGACGTCTTTTAGTGAGCTGGAGACATGTGTCTCAGTATCACCATGAATTATGCTCAAAGTCATAAACACCTTCACCTTTCGCATTCTGTTTTACCTTAAACAATTATTTGGTCACTGGCTATGAAAAGATGACATTTCATTAAGCAGGAGAGACTTAAAATGCTAAGCAAGGGAGACGAACCCAGAAAAGAGCCCTGTGACAGTTACGATGCTGAGCTATGTTTCGGTATGGTTGCTATCATTAAGAAAAGTGTCCTCCACAGCATCAAGAACGGATGTTTAACTCCTGGATTTCTCTATCTGTGTTGAATTTGGAGTAATGGGAACATTTCAAATAAGTGTAATGTACTACTGATTATTGACATCATACGACACTGTTGGTATTTAAAATAGGTAGACACTTTGTATTATACCGAGATTAGCACTTCTGATAATTACCTCTTTTTGCACGTTCCATCCTATTCCTCTTCTGCTCAGAGTGTTTTTGTCTCTGCCAGAACAATTTCCAAGATTAGGCCCTGAGGTGCCAATTCGTTTTTGCTTTTTCTTTCTTCAGTCGATCCCCAACTAACTGGTTCATCTCCTGCTCTCTCATTACCTTCTACCTTAATGATGATAGTAGTAACATTCTCCGGAGACATCTACCAACATTTATATTTCTCCCAAATTAGAAGAGTAGGCGTCTCTCCAGATCATAAAGAATACATTTAAGGTACAGTGGAGAGAACACACAGAAATTAAAGTATGTTTAATGAGAGCCTTGGTAGCTTGCAGGAATCCTGACTTATGCAGAAGGGTCCAGATTCCTGTAATGCCAGCTCTGGCCCTTCAAGCCTGATGCTGTATTTCAATCTTCTTGCTGGTCCTTAGGTGTTAGGTCATAGGACACTTGGGAGTCCAGGGCTTTATCTCTGGAAGTGAATTTCTGCATTCCTCTTTGTGATCTGCATTGAATTTCTATGTCTGTCTGTCTGTCTCTCTGTCTCTGTCTCTCTCTCTCTCTCTCTTTCTCTCTCTCTACTTTATCTTGTTACTCCCTACATCCTTACCTCTTTGGCATGCTACTGTCTTTATGTTCCTGGATGTTTTAAGTTCTCAGGTGTTTCTCTGTCTCCTCTGGCCAGAAGATTTAATCTTGGTGGTTACTGCCAAGAATCTAGTTTCCAAGGATTGTAAGGTCCCTAGGTAGAAGCACTGATCTCTTAATGACTCTGGTCAGAAATACATACTTCCAAAGGTCGTGAAGTGCCTAGCTCCTACTCACAATGACCACAGACACTGCTAAATGCATTCCCCCAGTCATTTGACCCTTACAGTCCAACGGGGAAACAGGGAGAGCTGCTTTACCATGCCACAGATGTTATGCAGCCCTTATGTGAGCTCAGTCACCTTCTCCTCAGCCTTCAGAGGCAGAGAAAGCCCATGCCACAGCAAAGGGAACTGAACTATGTCCAGTGATATCAAATGACTTGGTAGCAGAACTGGGATTCACGTCTCCTGCCACACCGCCATCTTCCTGTGCTCTTCCATATGCTTATCTGTGGAGGTGGAAGCCTGAGTCAGTTTGCTCTACTGAAACAAAATGCCATAAGGTAGGCATCTCGGATTTACCATTAGCTTCTCAGGGCCATAAACACTGGAAGTCTGAAATCAGGGCGTCAGCAGGGTCAGCTCCTTGGTGAGGCTCCTCTTCATAGTTTGTAGACAGTGGTCCTCCTGCTGTGTCCTCCTGTGGCAGAGAGTGGGCTGGCTCTCTGGCTTCCTCTGATATGGGCGCCTACTTCAAAGCCCTCATGAACTGCACTATATTCCAAAGTCCTCACTTCATAATACCACCATAATGGAGATGAGGACTTCAAAATATGATTTTGGGGGGTGTTTAGGTTAGGGTTATTTAGAGGTCAGAATCATTTGAAATGTAATTATACAAAGGGATTGTTAGGTAGGCTTAAAGGACCAGAGGGAGGAGAGTCCATGATGGCCATCTATGCACTAGAGAGCAGGAGGATCTGGGAGCTAGAACAAAAGAAGTCAAGGACGCGACACCACTCCGGGGTCAAGGCCCGGGAAGCTCCGGGGCAGCCTGTGTCAGCAGGCCGAAGATGATGGAGACTGAAGCCCAGAGGTAACGGCAACAAAAGACTCACCTGTCCAAGGGGACTGGAGCTCTTCAGGAAATGCACAACTTCCTTCTTCCCCTTCTTATTCCATCCAGGCTACAAGCCCGTTTGTTGACGCCACCCACAAAAACAGTAGGTCTTTCTTCCTCACTTTGCTGGACTACACACCAGTCGCCTCTACAGACACACCCAGAATCGTGTTTTATTATTCTGGTAGGCAGTTTTGTCTTGCTTTGTTTTGTTTTAGAAAGGATCTCATTCTGTAGTTCAGATTAGTCCCAAATTCACTATGTAGCCCACGCTGGCCTTAAACTCTCGGCAATCCTCCTGCCTCAGGCTCCCAAGTGCTAGAATTACAGGCATGTATCATGATGCCCAGCTTATGTGATGCTAGAGAATTGATTGCAGGGCCACATACTTGCTAGCTAAGCACTTTTTAACCACTGTGCCATTCCTCCAACCCCTACATAGTTCTTGCTACAGTCAAGTTACATACAATTAATGGTCACAGAGACATAAATGTTCAACCAACGGCACTTTGCAAACTTTCTTCTGGATCCTGTAAGATAGAATGGCTATTGAGGACTCCAAGAGGGGTTCAGGTTTATGAAATTTGTCCTTAGACTAAGGACACATCAGTGTATCTCACTTCTAGACAGCATTTATTACTAGAAAAGTATTCTAAAGGTGTGGTACGAGAGTCAATGGCTTGGGAGGGAAGTCAGAGCATCTATTGTTTATGTTAGGGTGTTTTAAATGCAAGAAAAAGAAGCATCCTTTCTGACATGAAGAGAACACAAGGAAAAGAAAAAGAGGAAGTGGGACAGAGACAATATATCAGAAAAATGAGTAGTAGCTTCCAAAACCAACGTTCACAAAGTGCGGAAGCCAGGGTTTCTCTGGGAATCCAGTAAGAGGTGCCAGTGGGTGGTTTCTATAGGGAGCAGCCATAGAATAAATTAGCTTCATCTTTTTCTTTTCTATCTGCTAAGAGTTGCAAGTTCAAAGAGAGAATCCAGCTGGGACATTATGCCTGAGAGTCCCAACAACAAACATAATTGCAAAGTGCTTTGAGAATTTCAAACAAGGGATTCCATTTCTCCTTCCACAGGATTAAAAAGCAGTTGTTTTTCAATTTTGTGCTCCATGCCACCAGACTGGCATTGATGTGATCTAGAAGATCTCCAGTATTCCCAAAAGATAAACACCCTCCTATCTGCATGTCAACCCATGAAGCTTTCCCTCCCACCCATTCCTCCTCTACCTACCAATTTTTGACCAAATATTGGCCATACCAATTTTTAAAGTGTATGATCATACCAAGGACTCAGGAGGCTGAGGCAGGAGGACCACCACAAGCCCAAGGCCAACTTGGGCTACATAATAAGACACTATCTCAAAATATATATATATATATATATATATATATATATATATATATATATATATGATTAAAAATTGTTTTCATGTATGGCTCAGTATTTATTCAATGCTAAGTTTGAGTCAACATAAGTGCATAACAAATAGGAAAGGGGCAAAGGCTGGCAAGTGTCTCCTAGGCATGCGCAAGACCCCTTTTGCCGTGGATTAAGCTGGCGCCCCTCTCCTCCTCTTCCCACCCTCCCAGCTCACTTTCTATCCCTTGTGAGATCTTAGACGTTAGTTCCTGCAGTGTGAACTGCGCTGTCCTAATCGTCTGATTACTCTGATCTCTCTACAGTCAAAGAAATGTGTCCTGAGTTGATGGAAATGATTAATGTGTGTGCCACAGACCCAAAAGTCGCATTTTTATTTAATGCAACACGTGGCCCTAGTCTTTTATTCTCATGCTTCCGAGAACTCTTTGCTCCTATGAGAGTACTTTCTTCCATTTCCTCCTCTGCTTTGCTCCTTTATACCACCCCCCCTCCTTCCTACTTCGTTCCATCTTTATCCTCTTGGGGATTTTTGTCTTTTTCTCCTCCTCAACAGAAAGAAACTACAAAAAGCAACAGCCTGAAGCTGCCGAGAAGCCTTCAGAACTCACCTCTCTCACCAAAAATGGAGACTCCTTCCTTCTTCCCTGACTCCACCCCATCGTCCCCGGGCTCCAGAAGTCTACGGTTTCCACACTTACACATCGCTGGCATCTCCTCTGAACCAGTTTCTCCATGCATCACCAGGGAAATAAAAACCGACAGTGAAAATGATAGTATTGGTTTCCCGTTTTGTTTTACTGGCAATAAAATCTCAGATCCTCTTCTCCCAGAGAGCGCGACAGCATGCACGCACCAAACCAGCACGGGAGGAAGGGGACGCCACCGGGGCCCACCTGCTAAGGCAGCAAGTCCCAAGTCCACTCCGACCTCAGCTCATGTTTTACAGCCCTAAACTGAGCAGCATTTGAATCCGATTAGGACAAGGAAGAGGGAGAAAATAAAATTTTGCTGAAAGTGACCTGCCAAAGAAACAAACCCTGGAGACTATTTAAGTGGATCTTCAACTGGAGAAGTTCTGAATGGGGCGGTGGGGGCGGGGTTGTTTAAATGTTTTTAGAGGATCGTATTAAGGCGGTGAATCAATACAGAACGAACGTGAAATTGACTCAGGCAGATGAGAAAGGAATGTTTTGAAACCAGCTCACCCCATTAACATGTTATATGATCTTGATCATGTCATTCAATCTTGCTGGGGCTCGTTTTCACAGTTTATAAAATGCAGAAGGAGAAGGAAATGTAGAGGCTGGTGATTTCTAACAGCATCCCTTGGTCTGAAATTTATAATTCTAACTGGGACTACAAGACTGCGGCTAAAGGCACAGCTATTTGGAAAGCTCTTCCCTGGAGCCCGCAACAAGGGTGATATGAGGGCTCTGATCATAACCTGCGTGAAGCCTCTGCAATTATCTTCTTCCTTCTCCACATTCTGCTTTCTCAAGGAGCCAAAGAAAGTTAATGTCCTGGGCCTGTGTGGTGGCTTTTTGATTCTGGCCTGCCCCTCCCCTACCTCTGCATCCAACCAAGCCCCTGATCTAGAGCTGGTTACATCAGGATAGGTATAAAGGAAACCAGAATGAATAGAGGTGTTGGGCTATCAGGTAGAGATTGGTAGAAGTGCCCCTTCCCATACCAGGACACACAGGCCTCCCTTAAGAAAGAATAATGAAAACCACGACAATTTAAAATCAAGCCCCAAGACCAATGTGGGGTTTGTTGTTTTTGTTTTGAGACAGGGTCTTGTTCTGCAGCCCAAGCTGGTCTTGAACTCACTATGGATCCCAGGCTGGCCTTGGACTCACAGCAATCATCCTGCCTCAGCCTCCCAAGTGCTGTCATTATAAATGTGCAACACCATGCCCAGCTTATATGTTGCTGAGGAATCAAATTCAGGGCCTTGTGCTTGCTAGGCAAGCACTTTAACTGCTGTGCCATTCCTCCAACCCCGAGACCAAAGAATTTTTAGCCTAAGATCAAGAGGAAGTTTGGAAGCCATCTTTCCTGCTTTGTGGGAATAATTTCTAAGAATGAGTGGAGATCCTGGGGTGGGTCAATGCCCTGTCTACACTCAGACTGCTTTCCTCACTTTATCCATCCAATTCTTCATTCCAGGCTCCCTGGCCAACTGTCCTCTCAGTTAGCGCCGTTCATACAGCAGCCTCTAGCAGGAAACTGGAAGTAGGAGATAAGGAAAAGCAGGAAATGTTCCCTCATCTGCCAGGTACCTTTTGAGACTTATCGGGGTTCTCTGTGACACAAGTCCCCACAGGAAGCTCCAATCTGGGACCATGGGGACACCTCCTCATACTTTATTACCCCTCTTTCAGGGGCATAACCATGGTGCTAATCTCTGAGGTGTCTCACAACACCCAAGTTGATTTTTCAGGCCATCTAGCACCTCTGAGATAAGCTCCTCCTGCTATGATCTTTCTATTGCATCCCCAGGCCTGAGCTTTATGCCCATGGCCTCACCCTGGCTGGTTCAGATGACCGATTTTGATCATGCGTTGACACTGATATGCCATCTGCCTACAGGAACACTTGGGTACCACTCCAATAGGTTCTGGGGCACCTACCTCCCAGGGACACTGCCTCAAAAAGCCTTCCCCTAAGGGTGAAAGCAAGATCATCAACTCTGTGGCCTCATGGTGACAAGGCCCATATTGACAGCAACAGGGACAGTTGGGCCAACCTGTGGGCCTCCGTCAGTAGCATGCCAACCACCACCTGGTAGAGCAGAGAAATCACATGGGCAGCTGACGCACGAGAACTTTAACAGCTGCCTCAGGCTGCAGGTGCTCTGGAAAAATCTGCCTGGAACAGGGGGGGAGATCTGAGAGCCTCTGCAGGACCACAGTCACACAGAACAATGACCAGTGAAATTTTTTCCCACCACTCCAGATTGTTCTGTGTTGTTTCCTGGAGGAGGGACATAAACAGTAATTCACTAAGCATTTTTAAATGCTTGCACCATCTGAAACATTCCAGAGGAAGATTTTAATATTCAGAAAAGCTACACATTAATATGTAACCTAGATCAAAGCAAATCCAAGTTTTCAGATTTTTTCGTTCCTTTGCTTTGTATCGTTGATCCCCAACCCCCAGGCCACAAATCAAAACCTGTGTGAGCTTGCTAGGAACCAGGAGGTAAGCAGCAGGACACTGAGGCAAACTTCACCTGTATTTATAGTCATCCCCACTGCTCACACTACGACCTGAGCTCCACCTCGTGTCATTCCCCCAGAAGAGGGCATCTAGTTGCAGAAAAACAAGCTCAGGACTCTCACTGATTCTGCATTATGGTGAGCGGTATAATTATTTCACTATATATTATAATGGAATAATAATAATGTGTACAACAAATGTAGCATACCTGAATCACCCAAAACTATCCCCTCCACCTTCATTCATGGTCTTCCATGAAACAGGCTCCTGGTACCAAAAAGGTTTGGGACTGCTTGTATATGGAGCATATGGCAAGTGGCGGTAAGGAATTTACAAGTCACCGCAAGCAAACATGGAGAGTCAAGGCTCAGCCAGAAGTGCCTACCATCCTAAGTGTATCGTCAGCCACTAACATCTCTATTATGTACACTGTGGATACAGAGGGACCAAGTGATCACCTCCTCTAATGCCATATCTGCCAGAACATGTAGGTCTAAGAAGTGTTCGACAAACATTTGTTGGCTACAAATGATGAATGAGGACAAAGCAAGCAAGCCACTACCTAGGCTGAAACAAACTCTGGTGGAGTTGAACATTACAATCTGAAAGCAGAGTCCATTAAATGAGAACAAGAGGCTTAGGAAGTCAGAGGTATATTAAGATCCTGCCTAACATTTTCTCATTGTACTGGAATGGAGCCATTACAAGGCCCTTCCTTCTGGTTTTGGAGAAACTAGAAGCGGGGAGGCGTTTTTTCTGCCAGTGGCCATTTGGGTATTTATGACATCATTTGCAGGTTATGCACAAGTATCAACATAATAAAAATTTATGTTAGTATGAAAGAGCTCCTAACTGTATTAAATTTCAAGTCCCACAAAGTGGGACCAAATGATTTGAGAGCAATAGGGCCCTTTGGGTAGACATTCCCCATTTCTGCATAGCGAAACAAATATCTTTAAGATTGGCCATATGACGATTTTGATTTCAGAAGAAAAAAATAGAGAACAAGACTGTGAGTAGCCCCACTGGCTGCTCTCCCCACAGATATATCTGCACATATATGAAGCGGTGGATGTAATGACGTGTCCAACAGTACATTTTACAGCAAAGAGTCAGAAGCACTCCAATCATCTATCAATAAGAGATTTTAAAATAAACTACAAGACTTTCAATGCATTTATAAAAATGAACCAAGAAATTCTACCGACATATAAGCATCGCTGGAATTATATTGCAAAGAAAAAAGCAAGAAGGCTGCTTGGACTATGTTAACTTTTGTGTAACGGAAGGAAAGAGAAGTGTCTGTCCTTCCCTGCTTTGCTTGTACAGTGCCACCTGGAAGGGTGTACGTGGAATCTATACAAATGCTGGCCGTGGAAACCAGGGGTGGAGGGAAAGGTTTGCGGGGACATGTGTGGAGACCAAGACTTCTTAAGGTGTAACTGTAGAATTTGTTTGGGATTTTTGAACACTGGTATATATTAATGAATCAAATTTTTATTTAATTTAGAAGAAAAAATCTCAAAAAAATGGAAAGACACCAAGGACAAGCTATAGTCTCCAAGTAGATTAGTCTCCAAGGCAGATTCCTCCCTTCCTCAGTACCCCACAAATATACAGTAAGTATGGAGCCCACAGGTCTGTGCTCTCACCCACCTGCAGCACATGCTAAGTCTATTTATAGCTGGATGGTTACTACTTCTACCTCAGTCATCGTGGGTTTGGCCCCACTCACTAGATTATTAATTCCTGGAGAGCAGAATCCATGACTGACTCTTTTTTTCATCCCAGGGGTTCCAAGCATAGAAAAGTACTTTAAATATAAACAAATCCATGTTAAAGGGAATTGAATTTTTTGCTACCGCCAAGTCTAATTCTGCCTTCAAAGTCCTGACTATGAGCCAAAGACTTCTTTCTTCCCTTCAAAAAATATTTTCTTATCCATTGAGGAAGAGGGCACAGGCTTTCACAGTCACCAGAAGTGGGCGAGGCAGTGTTTCCTCTCACTGTCAAGTGGTGGGGGAGGGGGGGGGGCTGAGGACATGGGTGACATGTTGGGAAAACAGACATGAGAATGGAAGACTTTGGAAGGCTCATATTTACCCATGATTCCAGTAGTAGGAATATTAAACTTGCTCCAGTGACCCCCATGGGCACAAGTGGAAAGTCCAGGACTCAACAACTACAAAGACAATGTCATTCAGGTTTTGCCCAGGAAGACACCCTATTTAGGAAATATCCCAGTAATCATGAACACAGGAGTCCAGGAAGAATATGAGGCATAGAGATTTCAGCACTGAGTGCTGGAGATCATTCTTACAGGCAGGTGAGCAGCTGCAGCATTATTACCAACAATCAATCCATTCATATTTTCAACCACAGCCTGAGTCTGCAAGAAATGAAACCCAGCCACCCCTCAGGGTTCAAGCTGGTACAGGCTACATAGATTATTAAAGTCCCAGGTAAATGGTCTGACATCCAGAACAAGGCTCTTGATAGAGACCCAATCACAGGACTTGACCACTGCAATAATCACGAGAGAGGGAGGGAGGGCTTTACAGGCATATGGTTCCCCCTAGCTCGCATCAGACACCAGAGGCATGACAGCACATCCCACATTCAATGAACTGGAAGTTGAAACCCACTGGTCAGGACTGGCTGAAGTACCAGGCAGGACTAAGCCGCCATGTGAGAAGCTGGGGAAAGACAGGGCTGGCAAGGAAACCCCAGGAGTGTCAACACCCATGTTCACATTTCACTTCTCACCTGCAGTGGGACAAAGCTCCCACCCTTGACACACATTTCCTACATCTTCCTGGGGCCTTTCTACGCCCACCCTCTTACAACAGGACCACCTGGCTTAATCCTTAGAAAAACAGTAATGGAGCCAGCAGGCAGGGAACATTACCATAACTTAGACTACTTCTGTCTTAGCGCTTTGCCTAGAACATTTATCATTGTTTTTCAGATTAACTTTTAAGCTTAGTGTTACTGTTAAACGTAGAAAATAGTCAATAAAAGCTATCAGAAGAAAGCTCCTTAACATTTCAATTCTCAAAAGATCTCATATGAAAAGCTGGAGATTTTATGCTGATTACTCATTAATTATTAGCCAAGTGCTATGGTTTGGATCTGGAGTGATGCCCAAAAGCCTCATGTATTTGAAACTGTGTACTGTTGGGAAGTGGTCCAGGCTGGAAGGGGCTGGGGGGTCTGACCTGAAAGGATTGTGTCAACTTGTTGAGATTGGAAGTTGCCCATAGCACAGCTTTCCCGCTTGTGTTACTGACCTGTTGGTGAGGAAATGAGGGTGGGGCCAGGGGGCAGGAAGCCCAACTAGCAGCTTGAACTAAGTAAAGAAAGGAAGAAGAAACACTGTTATAGCTTCTTCCTGGGAAGCTCTGGCCTTGCCTGAGTCTCCAGGTATCAGCTGGCTCCTGCTTCACTTGGCTTCCGTCTGCAATGCTGTGAGTGCTAGCTCTCCAAGCTCTGCCATGTGCTCCCACCACGGCACGTTGCCCATGAAGGAACTGTGAGACCTTCTGAAACTGTGAGCTAAATAAATCTTTCCTTTTAAATCGTGGATGTTGGGTATTTTGTCCCAGCAACAAATAAGTAACTAAGACATCAAGTGACCTTAAGGATGTCACTTAATTTTTTTATGTTTGATTCCTCTTGAGTCACATGGAAGTTGGCATGTCTATTTTGCCTTATATACAAAAAATGTGAATGATGCAAAAGTGCACTACAAAAGGACAGACATCTTCCAAATGTATGCGTTCTTAATTATTATGTCTCTAAATTATATGAATGCAACAATCTTAGAGATGAATCTAACATTCTCGTTGTAAAACCAGGAAGTGCTGGAAAGAAAGGTGAGAGAACACCATCCGGGTCTTTTTAAAAGCCACCTTGTTCATTATCTGTGACAATAATAAATTGCTTTTTAACTAGAATAATCTTCTCATGTTAAAGATTTTTGTTTTGATACAAGAAGCAAGAATGAGACACAAAAGCCGTGTGTGTGTGCAAGGCTGAGGCAAGGATGACGGCTGAGCTGCTTCTGAATATTTTTAGCTCAACCCCACCATTTTCAAAGTATCTGCAGACAAGGGGGAGAGAGATGTTACAGGCTCAGAGAATGGCTTCTGAAATAATCAAAACATAACATGCAATACCAAGAAAAAGTTAGATATTTTCTTACAGGAGCATAGTGTTTCATGAGCAAATAAAAATGAAAATGCAGACTTATTGAAGATCTCTGCCCTGAATAAATGGATACCACAAGGTAAAGCCACCGAATGCAGTGATGGAGCCCTCCCCTCCACCTGCTCCTCTAGCCAGCGTTACACCCCTTTTCATTGTCTTCAGAACTGCTTCATTGATTTGAAAGCCTACTAGGTCTAAGAACTCTTGTAAGCATTGAGAATTCAGCTATAAACAAGACAGAGACTCTACCCTTATGAAGGTTAACTTTTTACAGAAGAGAAAGAAGGAACAAGTAAATACAAGAGCTGAATAAATTTTGAAAATGTACTACAGTAAATGACACACTGCCACGAGTCCCCTCAGTATTCTCCCCCTATGTCAAACACACTTATCTTGCCACTTTCTGAAGCAGTTTCCGAGTTTTGTGAGTCATGCCAACTCGCTGCCTCAGTGTCCTGAATCAGCTCAAAACAATGGCATTTCAAGGCCATTTTGACTTCGAAGAAGAGCCAGAAGCTCCATGGTGCCAGAAGTCACACAGTAAAGATGGCAGATGAGAACACAGTGTCATGGATTTATGAGCCTGACCTTCCATGGGATGGCATGTGGCAGCAGTATGATTTCTGAACATACTCAAAGACACTCACAAAAGGGGGCTTCCAGACTGCTTCAGAAAGCAACAAGAATAATGGGATGTGTTCAAAGAGAGCTGGAATATTATGAGGGGAATTAATGTGTCTTACTATAGTCACTTTTCAAAAAATTTAAATATTCACTATATATTTTGATCTCACTTTTAAGCACTAGAATGTTGATGGAGAGGTAAATGCTTTGCAGAAACAGAGCAGAGAAGGGAGGTAGAGAGTAAAGGGTGCTCTGTGAGCACGGCTGTCGGGGAGAATCGCCCTGAGAAGGGGGTATATGAACAAAAGCAGCAGCAGAGCGAGCCACAGAGGGGGCTACATCTCATGAAGACATTGTGTTTAATCCATGACAGAAACAATAAACACAGCACAGAACATGTTTGGCACGAGGAGGTCATAGTTGCCATGAAGAGTAGAAGTGCTGCTTGTAGCTTGGGCTTATTCTACCACACTCCTGCCATCCCCATGGGACTCCCTTGGGTGTGTCTGCCTTTTCTGCAGTGTCCCCACACTGACATCACATGAACATACCAGAGCCACCCTTCCAGTAGGAGCCCCTGGGGCTGGGGGGTTTGTTATTGGCATTAGCCAGCTATCACTGGGTACCAAAGAACAGTAGATCCTGATGCCAGAAGTAGGATGAGACATATTCAATAGAGACACAGCATAGCTGTGCTCATCTTCAGTAAGAAAGTGACCTTAAAGGGCAGTCTGAAGGGGGTGAACAAGAAGCCACTTGGATTTGGGGAGGAAGTCTGATTTTGATGGTACCATGGAAGGAGCGTCACCCAAAGCGGGAAAACAGCTGACACAGGATAGATCACACATGTTCCAAAAAGCCAGACGCCTAAAGGACTGGACAGAGCAAGGAAGGGGTGAGCTAGAGGCAAGAGGACATGTTACACTGGTGTTGAGCAGAGAAGCAGCCATGTCTGGCTTAATTTTCCTTTTTCTTGTCTGTGTGTGTGTGTCTGTCTGTCTGTCTGTCTTTCTGTGAGTGTGTGTGGTACTGGAGATTGAACCCAGAGCCTTCACGCTGAACTACATCCCTAGCCAGGTTTTCAGTTTTGATTTTTGAAATAGGGTCTTGCTGAGTTGCTACACTGCTTAGGTTGAGTTTGAGTCTGTGACTCTCCTGCCTCAACCTCCCAGACAGCTGGGATTACAGGTCTGTGACTCCAAGCCTGACTAGCTGACTCAATATTAAAGAGTCAATCTCCTAAGATTTGAAGAAGACAGATAGCAAAACCAGAAACTGGCAGGATTGGGTCAGACACTACTACAATGATCCAAGGGACAAGGAGGAGCTGGAATGTAGCTGAGCAGTTAGAGCACTTGCCTGGCAAGTTCAATTGCACTTGCCTGTGTTCAATTCCCCAGCACCACATAAGTCAGGCATGGTAGAGCACACCTGTAATCCCAGCGCTCATAAGGCTGAGACAGTAGGATTGCTGTGATTTCCAGACCATCCTGGGCTATACAATGAGTTCAGGATCAGCCCGGACTACAGAGCAAGACCCTATCTAAGAAACAAACAAAAAAAAAAAAAAAAAAAAAAGACAAGGGAGAAAGAGTGGTGGTTTGAGTTCGGTGGTAGCAATGGAAGTGACCAGGTTGGAGACAGAGCTTGACGATAGAGCTCATGAGATTTTCAGTTGTATCCAGCATGGAATGCAAAAACTTCAGAGATGGTTTCCATTACAAGGCTTGCACTAACACTTACTAAGGCAGGTAAGTTTAAAGCAGTAGATAGGAGGAAGTGCCTTAGTTCTGGTTGTGTTAAATGTCAGCCATTGCTAGCCTCTTGGCATGCCATGGGGCAGAATCTGTAATGTTTTTTCCTCCAGATCTTCTCAGGTTACAGGGCAAACAGTTAAATGGTTTCTCTCTCTCTCTCTCTCTCTCTCTCTCTCTCTCTCTCTCTCTCTCTCTCTCCCTCCCTCCCTCCCTCCTTTCCCTCTCTCTCCTCCCTGCCTCGCTCCTTCCCTCCCTCCCTCCTTCCTTTTTTTTCTCTCTCCCTCTCCTCCCCCTCTCTCTGGTCTAGACTTAGCTTCCTGCCTGTCACACATCTAAGTTTCTACCCTGTCAAAAGAGGCAAAGTCCAAAGCTTACAGAACGTGTGCACCCTGAGAAACATGGCACTGGCTCCCCTTCCTTACCCCTCAGGCCGGACCTCTGGGAGCACAGTGTTAAACTGCGAGGGGGGGGGGGGGTACGGGACCCCAGCCACACCTGCAGTTGGAGAATGGAAAAGGGAATCATCAAACTCCTGGCAGGTGCTAGCTCCTCAGTCTGAACCATAGCATGCTCTGCCTGTGGCTCCTGAAATCCTACAATGGAACAGGGGATAAGAAACCAATACACAAAGTGATGCTCCCTGATTTCAAAGGGACTCATTTTGTGCTGAGACCAGCTACAAAGCTTAGAGGGAAAAAAAATCAATGGAGAAAATATAAGTGGCCAATCTATGGCATCAGATGATAATTTGAAAATAAATGCTCACACGGTTGTAAAATCACTACAAACACAATTGTTCAACACCTCAAAGCGAGTTTTAAAACTTGATTCCCTTTGGCTGCTGTTATCACCGATCTATACCCAAGAAACTTCAGCCTCATAAACTTGAAAATGTGTGACTGTGTTTTAAAAACCTCTGTGACCTACTAAACTAACAGGGGCTCCTGGGAGCAAAAACTGTCACTTAAATTATCAAAAACAGGTTAGCCAAGTTCAGTGGTGCAGACCTATAATCTCAGCATTCTAGGAGGCTGAGTACAAGCTCAAAAGTCCCTCCCCAACCCCAAAGAACTCCCTCCTACATAGGTCTCTGGGCTCAAAGCTGAATCATTCCACAGCCCATAATGCAGCTACATAAATACCCCCAAGAAGTCCCTGGCCCCAAACCGACCTGAACCCAAACCTCTTCCCTCCCTGCGCATCTACAATGCACCAAATACCCCTCCCTACAACCTGGATCCACCCCGCTCCAACCCACAGTGTATGTGAATCCTTGCTCCCCCTCCTCCTGCTGCAACTGTGCTGAGCCCTATCTCACTGGAGCCATCTTTCTGCCTGAATCGGTGTCCAGTCATTCTTGTTACCAAAACCTTCCACGGAGGCAGGAGGATCACAAGCTGGAGCCCAACCTAGGCAATTTAGCAACTCAATGAGACCCTGTCTTTAAATAAATAAAAAATAATGGCTGGGCATATAGCTCAGTATGAAGGTTCTGGATTCAAACCCTGGCACCAAAAAAAAAAAAAAAAAAAAAATCAAAAATAGATTAAAAGCTTGGGCTTCGCAGCAGAACAGTGGACATAAACTATCCTAAGGGAACATGAGACCACAATGGAGACTGACTCGGAAGAAGGGCTGACACACGGAAGAGCTGTGAAGAAAGGCCGGACGCGGAAGCACACAGGTAAGCGCTCTCCTCAGACACTACGCACTCCCTTTCCCATTCAGACGTGTGGATTAGGTGCGAAAGCTGCAGGGCGCTCAGACACTGCCACGTTCTACTACTCCTAAGATACGGTAAGTCCCCAAAGGCCCAGCACAGCACAGGCAAGCCTCGCTTCCGGTGGAAGTAAATTATCACCCTTCCCTCAGAAAAGCAGTCCCCAACCTGTTTAGCACTGGCATAGTTTCATGGAGGATAATTTCCTCACCAACTGTGGCAGGGGTTGGAGGATGTTTTGGGGATGATTCCAGGGCATTAGATCATTGCACGTTTATTTCTATTATTAGTGCATTGCAATGTGTAATGAAATAACAATCCAGCTCCCCACAATGCCAACCTGTACTTGCAGCTGCCCTCTGCCACCCCTCAGGTCAAGGCATTAGGTTCCCCCAGGGAGCATGCAGCCCAGATCCCTCACACACGTAAGCTACGGGGGCACTTGGGGCTGGACAGTCTCGCACCACCTATCTCTGCTTCCTGGCCCGGATCAGACGAGCAGCTATTCTCTACTCGGCCCTTCTGCTATCACTGGCCAGCCCTGTATCCACTGAGACCTCTGAAACTGGGAGCTAAAACTCCTTCTTTAAGCTGTAGGTGTTTAGTATTGTGACCAGCAATGAGAAAATGACTCAGACAATCGCATGCACTCCCTCAATTCTCTGCCCCTTGCCAACACACACCCCCCCCCCCCTTAACCTCTCTCCACAGCCCTCTGGCCGATGCTGCCTCCCCACAGGCATCTCCACACATGCTGCTGAGGAGCGTGGCTACAGAACTGTCAGTAAGGAGAGCTGGGTGATGATGAGGTGGGTGTGGAAGTGAAGGTTACCCTCCTGACCCCACCACCATTAGCAGCCACATCAAGCCAGAGAAGCCAGGGATGTCTGGGCTAATTAGCCAGAACTGCCATGCCACCAGCAAGCAGCAGTCATGGAGCGAGCGGCTGGCTCCTCTCGCTTCTGGCATGTTCCTTCTTATCCGACCCATACGGACTCGCCCATCTCAAATGAAAGAGATCTCCCTCTGGCCCCTGACAGTACCCCAGACACACCTGCTAACTCGGCCATCACCGGACTCTTCTGCCCCCACCCTCAGCCCTCCTTTTCTCTTATAATCAGTTCTGTTTCCAACCTGGTTATTAGCCATCAGTGCTGAGAGCAGGCTGGCTGCTAGACTAGTTGGGACTCACTGTCCCCGTACTCCTTATGTTTCCCTTCCTGTCATAATGGGGAGTGAGGCTGCAGGGACAAACAAAGCACTCGGGAAGTCTGCGGAAGGTGGTGGCGGCAGATCCACCAGCTGACTCTTTTCCTTGGCTGGCTGATATTGGGTGTGGGCACGAAGATGTTTTCCTGCGCAACTAGCAAGAAGTAACAAACACCCTCCACCCATTGGGCATCTGTCTCAGCCATTTCGGGGTCATGAAAATTATGTTCTCCAAACCAGGCTAGCTCAGAATGCCTTGTTTTCTAGAATCTGTGCTTAATGTGGCTGAAAGCACCGTTGCCTCAGCAGTAGACCACTTAGAAGATTTTGACCACGCAGGATGTAAAATGTGCATTCCTTACCCTCACACCTGGCTTAGAAATCACTGATCTAGGACACAGAACAGATGGACCTTGGATTCATTTGGGGAACTCTCCATCAACAGGGGGAGAAATTCAGTTGGAAATGAGCTGTCCCAGCCAGGTCATATGGAAATGAAGCACGGAAGGGAATTATTCCTTCCCTCTCCCAGCATGCAGGAGTTTTTACCCTCTTTAGACACAGAAGTGTCCATTTGCTGCAAACTTCCCAAATACCATATCTGATCACCTGACTCTGCAGCTGAAAACTTTAATGGCCTAGCCTTACATCCAAATTGGCCTCTAAATACGTTAACCTTCACATCCCAGCTTCACTTGCTTCCCCGTCTCACCCCCTTGCTTCCTATTTACAAAATGAGCAAGTCAAGCTTAAATATTCTTGCTGTTCTTTATTAAGACCCACATGCTCTCACCCCCAGGCTTTGTCCAAACCGCCCACGAACTTCTTTCTCACCTCTTGGCCCATCTCTGCGCATCTCCATCCCACTACTATTCAAGAATAGCAAGAGATACAAGTTTTCTCCAAGAGAGTTGACTGGAAAGACAGAAATAATGTCTCACAACAACCAAGGGCACCAAGTGCAGCCAGGTCTCTCAAGGAACTGGAATAAGAAACTGGAAAGCTGCAGGAGCAACGCTTCTTTCTCTCACTTGCCCACCTCTCTGCCTGCCTTCCTTCTCTCTTTCCTTTCTTCCTCAGTAGCTGAATATCCTCTTATCTCTATTCACTCCCAAGAGCTCTAGTTCTCAGGCTCCAAGTTCTCAGACTTTCTTTGTGTATTGCTAAACATGGCTGACTGTTAATCAGGCTCTGTCAACCTGAATGAATTAAGAAATGCCTTAGCAGATTGTCTTAGTTACTTTTCTATCACTGTGACTCAATACCCAACATTCACCATTTTAGGGAGAATCTAGTTTGGCTCACAATTTCAGAAGCTAAAGTCTGTTCACAGATGAATAGCTGTAAAATGGTGGAATCGTGTTGCAGGGCTGGAGCCAGAGACAGAGGTCCTTATAGCATGGCAGAACAGAGGCACGTCTCGGAGAGGAAGGCAGAACCTGCACATACCCTCCAGGTCAAGCCCCAAGCATCTGCCCCCTGCAGCCAGAACCCACCTCCCAACAATACACAGCATCCATCATGGATACATAAGGCTTCTGGGGGACACTGTAGATCCAAACCTCAACACAGATCAGAAAGGCACAGTTTTAGGTACGTTTGTATATGATGACAAGTAGGTAAACTGAGGGAAGAATAGCCATCCTGGACATGGGTGGCACTGACTGACAGGCATGTAGTATAAAACAAAAAGTGAAGTGTCCCAGCTTTGGAAGAGTGCCAGTCCTCGCTATCACCTTTGCACGTCACTCTCCACACACAGTGAGCTCGGGCCTTTGCCGTGGACCACCATGGCACCCTGGCTCCCCTGTCTACAGTGACCATCTTCCTGCCTGCACAGCCGCTGGGTCTCCAAGCTGCCCCATGTGCACAGCCATTTGGGGGGGGGTTCTCCTTTCTCTGATCTCACAGAGAGTACATTCTATAAACTTACCTATTAAATACCCTTACATAATTTTATAAATTTTTTTCTATTAATTCTGTATTCTAGAGAACTCTAACTAAAACAATGGCCATGTCAGGCTTTTACATGTTTTCTGAGATCCAAGCCCACTGAGAAGCTACCTGGTATCCCACAAAGTACACCAAATCCCAGCATGGGGGAGGAGGTCTCTCATTGGGTCAACCTGCCTCCTTCAATGCCCACCATTCACCTACGGCCAAGCAGGTGGGGGTCACCGAACACAACCTGCTGTGATTTTGTGCAACTGTTGACAGAGGGACATTCTCATGGCAGCAGAACATGATCTAAGCAGAACCACCAAAAATTTATAGCATCAAAAATACAGCCCAAATTCCAGAGGCTTTTTGAAGCTTTCATGATCCCATCTCCTCTCTTTGGACCTGTGTCACTCAGCAGTAACAACAAGGTGTCTTTTCTGCTGGGCACCTTCTCCTCCACCTTTTCTTCTTTAAACAGACGCTCCCTTCACTCTCAGGCAAAGGAGCGGGCTTTGGTTCAGGCTAAGCCAAGGAAGTGCCTCGTTCATTTTCTCTCAATATTAATTTGTAAAACATGACAGCACCCAAAATGTGAGATGACCTAAGCTGTAAGGTGAGCCAGATCCCTCCTAGCTTGGATATTAGAATTTCTTTGGTACTTATTTGTTGCTCAGACAGAAATACTTGGCACCCACAACTTGAAGGAAGAAAGGTTTCTTTCAGTTCACAGTTTCAGGTCTAGGTCCATTCGTAGATGGCCGGCAGAGGCCTAGCCAGAGGAAAGCCACTCCTGGTGTCACAACAGGAAACAGAAAGCAGAAGGGCAGCTCAAGCCCCAGTGATCTGCCCCTCCTGGGTCAAGCTGCAGTGATCCACTCCTTCCAGGTTAAGCCCCAGGTATCTGGACCTTCCAACCAGGCTCCACCTCTTACCAGCACATGGAATCCATATATATGCCATAACCAAATATGTGAGGCCTATAGGGGACATTCTGCATGGAAACCATAACGCAGGAACTGATGCAGGATGGCATGGATGGGACAGAAAAGGGAACGGCAAGGTGTCATGGGGTTGGAGCTTAGAGCATCACCATAAGAATGAAGTCTACTATTTTTAGACCATTTTCTGCTGCGGTAACAGAATACCACAGACTGGGTATATTATTAACAATAGAAATCAGGCATAGTATCATATGTCTTTAATACCAGCACCTGGTAGGTAGAAGCAGAAAGATCACAAGTCTGAGCCTGGTCTGGACAACTCAGGAACTTACCAAGATCCTATGTTTAATTTTTTTTTAATTAAGGGCTGAGGTTATATCTCAGTGCAAAGGCTGTGAGTTCAATTCCCAGTACAATAATAAATCAGGTTGAGCATGTTAGTGTGCCCAGCCTTAAGCCCTTCAGAGATTCTTTAGACAGGACTCCATTTTGGTGTGGCTGAAGAGCAGCCACTTACAGAGGCCAGAACCCCAATGGTCTTAACACTGCCCACCAAGGATGCCATCCTCTATGGGCCCTTCTAATGCCACCACCCATGCACACCTCCCCTCATGTGCATGAAGCATTACTAAACTTGGATTCCACTGAGCGTGCTCTAGTCTGTTGAGTCTCTCTGCCATTGTTAATCTGTTATATTTGCACCTTTCCCCTTTCCCTGTTTATCTACCAGAAAAAAAAAGTCACCACTTTAAAAGTGAGGTCAATTTACCCCTCACTTGGAATTCCCCAGGCGCCACCAGAAGCCCTGCAGCAGCTGGCACAGGCCTGTTTTGCAAACATCACACTGTCTTGCATTTGTCCTTTGATGTTTTCATCCACCTAAAAGATTGCCCAGACCTCTGAGGCACAGAAAATGGCTTTTCCTGTCTGTCTCCCCAGCACTTAACATAGCTCCTGTCACAGAGAATTTTGTAAGAAGCAGAAGGCCATGAGAGGCTAGGGAAATCATTCGTAGTGAACAATCTTCTTTTTGTTGCACCTTCATTTAACAGAATATATTTTAGCGACTGTCTTAAAATACCTCATTTTCCTACTGGAGAAGACCACCTACCTGTGTGCAAAGCGGGTGGTCCCTCACAATGATCCAGAGCTCCTCTGCCATTGTCACAGGGACAACATGAACCAGGATGACCACAGAGAAGTCCATCTCATGGACTACAGTAATGGGTTCAGGAATAGGGATAGGGCACATACAAGTCCAATTAGAGTTTTTCCTGAGATATAATATGTAAACACTCAGAAACGTATCACTTTTCTTGGTCTGCTAAGAACAGTGATATAGAACCAAGGGCGGCCATCTTTTCTACATCTTGAGCATGGAGCCAAAACAGATGAAGGAGCAAGTTCTGGGGTGCACAGAGGGCAGCAGAGGCACAGTCCTCATGTACGCTGCAGTGCCTCCATCCAGTGTGCCTGAAGTCCAGCCGTCCTGTCCTTCTTAGTTACTGGTAGCATCTCAATTTCTCTCCTTTTCACTCTTTTCCCCCTCAAGCTAACTCAAGTTAATTTTTGAAACCTGCAACCAAAAGACGAGTGTTCTATACCATTTTTTTTTTTTTTTTTTTTTTTTTTTGTCCATTAGGGAGACTTTCTCATCTAGTAATGGAACTCTTAATTACCTTATTTCAATGATAAAAGTTATTTGGGGAAAAGTCTATTACTCTTACACGATCTTTATCATTGCTAGCATTGGGCGTTTTCAGAGGATATCTAATATTAATCTGACGTGGTTTTTGTAAAAGAGGGCAAACCATTTTAGTACCAGTTTAGTAATTATTCTCAGAGTACTCAAATCTGTTTATTGTCATAACTGAAATATTTAAAGATCATTTCAAAAAGCAATACCCTTGCCAGGTGTGGTGGTATCTGTAATCTCTGAGAGGCTAAGGCAGAACAATCACAAGTTTGACCCAGTCTAGACAATCTCATAACTCAGAGAGACATTGTCTCAAAATAAAAAATTTAAAAAAATATATTTTTTTGAAATGGTGGGGATGTAGCTCAGTGTAAAAACCCTGGGTTCAATTTCCATTACTGCAGTCAATCAAGCATCCAACCAAAACAAAAGCATTCACCTGTTAAAAGAATAAATCTTTGGGAAAAACATACAGGAGAGTACCTTTATAACCTGGAAGCAAACAAAGACTTCTTAAATAGAATGTATTTGATTAATAAAATACCCAAGTGTAATAATCCATGTGTGCTTCTATAACAGGACATCTGATACTGAGTACTATATGAAGTACAGAAATTTATTTTCTTGCAATTCTGTACAGGCCTGTAATCCAATCCCAGCATTCTGGAAGGCTGAGGCAGGAAGATAACAAGTTCTCAAACCCAGCCTTGGCAATTTAATAACTTAGCAAAACCCATTTCAAAACCAAAAATAAAATGAAAGCCCTGGGCTCAACTCCCAGTACCATTTTTTTTTTTTTTTAATTCAAGATCAAGACACCAGGAGGTTAGGCTAGGGTATAGTTTCACTGTTTCCAAGATGGCACCTTAAATGCTGTATTCTGAGGAGGGAGGAAGTGCCATTCCTCACATAGCAGAAAAGCAGGGATAGGAGGGGCAGAAAGGGAGGGAGGGGAGATATGAGAATGAGAACACACTCACTCCCACATGGCCTTTTTTTTTAACAGCATGAATTCTTTCAGGAAAGCTCTGACCTTACAACCTAAACTTCTCTCATTAGGTCTTAATTTCTACTGTTGTAACATTAGAGATTATTGGATCTGACTTGGATCTGAAATGTTCCCCAAAAAGTCTCTTGCATCTGTCAGTGGAACCGTGTGCTGTTGGGAGATTGGGGCCTAGTCTGGAGGGATGGACTGCAGGTGTGTAAACTGGATTACAGGTGTGTGGTGGGGGTTTATGACACTTTCCACACCTGGAAGGGATGGAACACTGAGGCTGGACCAGGAGCAGATCACTGGGACAGGCCTGGAAGGATATAAGCTGCTTCCTGCCTTCCTTACCAGACTAGACTTGACTTTCCTTGACTTGGCTTCCTGTTAGGAATGCTGTGAGGAGCTACCTCCACCTCTGCCTCTGCCGTGTACTTCCACTGTTGCCAGACTATGACATTCTGAAACTGTGAGCTAAAATAAACTTTTCCTCTAATTCATGTATGTTGGGCCTTTAGTCACAACAATGAAAAAGTAACTAAGGCAGGGATGAAGTTTCCAATTGTAGAATTTTGGAAGAGAAAAAAAAAAATATTTAAGCTAAAGCACCTAGCATGCCTCCTGAATGCAGAAGATGGACAAAAGGGGCTTAACATGAAAGTTGACATGCAAAGACAGGTGAATTTCTTTGCACAAAAGTGGCAAGACTTAAGATTGGAAGAGAAAGAGGAGAAAGAAGGCCTGCATAACATAGCAGCCAAGAACAACGGCCAGTAGGAAATGCTCAAGGAAACCGAAGAACAGGGTACCTGTAACACAGTGAGGTGCTCCAAGACACCGTAACGAAGGTTCCTTCGTGGTCCTTGCTATGGTTTGGACCATGAGTGTCCCCCATGAGTGTCTCATGCATTTGGATGTAGTGAAATAACTGTGGAACATTTTGCCGTTGGGAAGTATGGCCTGGCTGGAAGGGGCAGATGCTTGGAGGTTGACCTGAAGAGATTGGGTCAAGCTGTGGAGATTGTGAGGTGCCCACTGCAGAGCTTTCAGGTGTGTGTTATTGATTGTTGGCCAGGAAGTAAGGAAGAGGCACCCACCCTGGGTGTGGAGCACCCAACTGGCAGCTGGAACTGAGTAAAGGAAGGAAGAAAAAGCAGTGTTACTGCTTCTTCCTAGGCAATCTCTGGCCTTGCCTAGGGCTCCAGACATCAGCTTGCTCCTGTTTCACTTGGATTTTCTCTGCTATGAGCAGCTCTCCAGCCTCTGCCATGTGCTTCCACCATTGCTGGCTGCCCAGAAATGGACTGTGTGAGACCTTCTGAAATTGTAAACTAAATAAACCTTTCTTCCCTTAAATTGTAGATGTTAGGGATTGTGTTACAGCAGCAAGAAAGACAGTACTGAACTTCACTGAGACAGGTGTACTCCACCTTGTGATGACGCCCCATCCAAAGAGTAAAGGAATAGCTTAGTGAGGCAAAGGCAAGGCATACGCTTAAGGTCCGGATGACCCACACAGTGAACTAACTTGGCCAAAGCAGTGGCATTGGAAAAGTAAGTCCATGCTAAGTATCCCTGGAGTTACTGGAGGGAAGATGGACCCCTATTGCCCATGAAAAGAGAGTCTCGGCCCACTGTGACTTGCATTTCAAAGGGTAGTGGGCCTCCCGCTGGCATCCAGGTTACACAGGCTTATGGACTGCATTGTTCAGTTATGACTGTTCAGGTGTGTGGCCAGGCCTTCAGAGTTGATAGGGAAAGTGATAATATAACTTGAACCCAAGTTAAAAGTCTGTAAGTCTACAGAGACAGAGCCAAGCCCTGACTTGGTCATAAGTCTTGGATGGATCAGTGAGCTGGTCTGGTCCTCAGATACTTCAGCTGTAAATATGGCCAGAACTCAGTAATCACTAAGATCTGTGCTAGCTCCTACTTCAAGAACAGGAGTCTCTAACCCCAGGACTGTAGAGCAACCTCCTGGACAGACAAGCAGTGGGGGAGGAAGTGAGCCATGAGCAAAGCTCCACCTCCTGTCAGTGGTTCCCATGAGGTTCTAGTGCAGCTTCTGGCTGACAGGAGGCGGAGCTTAGCTCCCCGCTTGCTTGCTCCAGTAATAGCAAAACAAGTAGCATTCCCCTCCATTGGGAGAATGGTCTTCAACTTGGTGCCTCATGTCAAAAAAGTAGAGAACCACTATTAGAGGACTCATTCTACCCTCCCACATCACCTTGACCCTTGGAGTTCACCCTCCCACAGCCAGCTGACTTCTCCTTCCCTTTCACAAAATTTCAAGATTATATAATGCAAGCTTGTGGGAAAACATGAACCCACCATGGCTCCATGATTACAAACACAGGTGAGATGGCCCTCTGCTGCTGGCTCAGGCAGTGACAGTGCTAAGGCACAGACCAAGCACAGAGGTGATCCAAGTGCCAGGTAAGCAGCTCGTCCACAGTCAACTCAAAGCAGCCCTGCACCCAGACTTGCTCCAATAGTCACCCACAACCCTCAGTGTCCTACAGTTTGTTTTTTTGCTTCTATTGAGTGTTTGTTCCATAATTTGTCCCATAACTGCTAGTATACATTAAATATTTGGTCCTTAATCCTTCTATTAGGAAGAGAAATAATGGAAATAATATTCTGAGGTATAAACTAATGTAAGGTGAAGTGTCTGGCTTCAGATATCACAATCAAACTGGAAATGTCCCACCTCCCAATCTCTTCAGTAATATCTTCCCCTGCACACGGGTGGGATTTTACTAGAAAGCTATTAATCCAATAAATTCTTATTAAGCTTTAGCTGTATTCTAGCACTATGCTATCCTCTGAGGATAAAAGAGTGAACAAGATAAGTTCCTTGTGGAGTTTATATTCTAAAGAGGAAAGACTGACCTTAAAGTATAATCACATCACTACAGATAATTAATTAGGTAATTACAGTGTCAGTGTGTTGTATGAGAAAGTATGGCGGAGGGACCTAACCTAGCCTAGGGTTTCAAGAAAACCTTCCTAGAATAAGAGACATACAGCAGACACAGGAGGTGGAGAGTGAGTCAGCTAGATGAGAGGAGGAAAGGGAAGGGGCAAAAGGCCCAGCAAAAGGAAACAACACAGCCCAGAGCTGTAAGCACTGGGAAACTCGATAGGTTGGCTGGGCTCCTAAGAGCCCAAGAAGTATTAGAGTGAGAGGCTGGCAGGGATCTGATCATGCAGGGGGTCATTAATGCTCAGGCACTATATCCTAAGAACAGGAGGAAATCAGTTAGATCTCTCACAGGATTTCCATGAGGGATAAGGACCCACTACGTTTGTGAGCTGATCTCATCACAGAATCTAGGCCAGTTGCAATGTGAAGTATTACCAGATGTGCTGTCCACTGAAAAGTGCCCCTGGGCTTTAGAAGACATCTCCAGCTGTCGCCCTCACTGAGCCCAGTTACACAGTGACAGATGGTGAATGGCAGGAAGAAAGTGGTGTGCACCAGCGGAAGCGGCTTGAGCACAGGGCCAGCCGTTTGTTCAGCTCTTGGCCTCTCGGGTCTCTGTTCTGGTGACTGCAAGAAAACCCAGGACCCCCTGTGTCCCCATCTTTGTATTTCATGTCTTAGTCTGCCATACCTGCCCCCGAGAGGCCGGAGGATTAAAACTATAAATTGAGACATTTACCAGGAGCAGAGGTAATAACTGCGGTGGGTAGATGAGAGAGACAAGGCCTCAGGAAAGCAACCAGTGGCCACAGAACCACAATGCACCTTGGGAGGAGCTGCCTGTAGGCAGGGGCCCTGTGTGAGCTGTGGGCACGGACTTCCTGCAGAGGAGGAGAGGCGGCATCACTTTCTGATAAGTCTGACTGACACTGCAGCCAACTACCTATTCAGTAAGAATCAACTGTATGCAGGCACTTGCAGACAGGACCACGCCCTGGCACAGAGCACACAGAGAGGACAGACACAAAAACCAAGAGGCGTGAAACTTCTCCGCAAATCTGGGGAGACACATACATCCCATGCTACCCAACCCAGCATCTACAAAGAACTATTTGAGAAGATTTATATATACATATACACATACACATTATATATGCACATATACACAAATACATACATGGATATATATACTGAAGTGATTGAAAAATATGTTTAGTGTTTAAATTTTTAAATGTGTTACAATAGAAGCCACACTGCATTAATCCCCATCGCAACACTACATTTCAATTCAAACACACTTATCCCATCATTCTTCCCACCTTCTGAAGCCATTCTGGAAGACCTCTTTTGTAAGCATTTTTACAAGGTGTGATCAGAAATACAGCGATCGCTGCTCAGTGCCATCCAATCAGAAAGCAAGCTTGTAGGAATGCGATGGCGTCCCCTGATCCACCTTATGCATCACATCTGGCACTGTGAGACTTCTGACCTCTCCCCAGAGTCACAACGCCCATACAAGGTGAATGTTTTGAATCAATTCAGAACACGGCGGCAGACACGGCAACACGACTAAAGACATTCACGACAGAGGAGCTGCAGGACTGCTTCAGAAAGCGCAAGAACAACGGGACGAGTCTGCTCAAGCAAGAGGACAGGCAAGCATTTTGAGAAGGATCAGTGGCGATGTGTCTCTCTACTGCAATAATTTTTTATTTGAATACACACTATATTTTTCAATCACACTGTGTCTAAACACATTATCCTTTTTATTACACTGTAAACACATACATATATATTATATACAATATATATAATTTATATGATCAAGAGAGTCAGACATAGGATGTAGCCCCCAAAGATATCCACGTCCTAATCCCTGGAACCTGTAGATTTGTCACCTTACATGGCAAAAGGGACTTTGCAGATGGGATGATAGTTGAAGGCCTGGAGATTGATGATCCTGGATTTTTCCAGGTGGGCTCAATCTAATCATGAGAGCCCTTACAAGAGGAAAATCTACTCTAGCCCCAGTCAGCTAGAGAGGGGACAAGCAAAGAGGGAAATTTTCTGAAGTATGACATGTCCTTGACCTCCTGCTGTTGCCTTTGAAGACAGAAAAATAAAAGCTGCCACAGGCCCATGGATAAAAATTTGTGTGGACTCTAGGAACTGGAGACAAAGAGGAAATAGATCTTTTCTCAAAGCCTCTAGGAAAGAACACAGGCCTGTCTACACCCTGATTCAGCCAGTGGCACTTATGTCAGGCTTATGACCTGCAGACTGTAAGGGAATATATGTGTGCTATTTTAGGCCCTTAATCTTGTGGTAATTTGTTTCAGGAGCAATAAGAGAGAAATATGATGCATAGAGATATACAGATATATAGATGGGTGTGTATGGTTTTCCTCAGTGGGAATAATCTTTCAATCATGACTTCTTAGGTAGAAATAGCACTATCAATTTAGTTAGTTGAAGCATGAAAGAAATGCTCTAAAGGATATTAAGTCAGAGATTGGCAGGGCCAGCAAAGGTGATGCTAAGAACTTATTTGCAGGCAGGATGGCATTCAGGCACACACCATGGAAGCCTCTCCAGCAGGATGCCCCTGCCACTACTGCCTGCAATCTGTGAATCTTGGGACTAGTCTCCCATGCCTTTGCAGAGCCATCCACAGGACGAGATGCTCTCAGTGCCAGGCAGCTAGCACATTAGTGCCCTAAATAGCCCCCTTCCTCATGCCCCTCATGCAGGCACATCTTACTGGTGGAACTGAGGTTTTATACTTGCAACCTGTGCCAGTTAATAGTGTCTACTTGTTCTGGATGGACAGACTCCTGAAGAGGCCAGAGAATGATGGTGATGCTATACTTATCAGTGGACTAACCTACTGACGCTCATAACTGAATGTTCTAGTAGGAGGTGGGGACAATTGGAGGAGGTGAGTCCCTGGAACATGCCATTGAGGGTCAATCTCTGCTGCCACTATTAACTTGTGCTTTGCATCCTGGCTGCCATATAATGAGCAGCTTTTTTATCCACCATAATGCATCTGCCTTAAGAGTCACCCAACCATGGACTAAAGCCTCTGAAACCGTAAGCCAAATTAAACCTCTCCTCCTTCAAGGTGTGGGTATTGTGTTGTGGTTGTCCCAGCAATGGGAAAGCTGACCAATACACATCCTAATTCTGGAAACACTCTGCTTTGGGGGCACAAGTCATGGTGTGTGAAAATGATACAAATATAAGGAAGGTATTCTACTGTGGTGAGGAGACAAAGGTAAGCAATGTCCACTGTACAACCATCGGCCAGCCCAGATGCTCTCTACCTTGCCAGTTTCAATGATTGTTACTCAGCTCCTTCATTTGTTAGTGATGCCTTCCTGGACCCAACAGCACCCAAATTATAAACCATCCAACGCAATGTGCTGAACGCTTCAGGGCAAGAGTGGACTAATGATTTTGTGAACTCTAAAAAGGAAGCAGGTGCCTTAGGATTTCGGTAGTCCGTCTACAAGATCAAAACAGAGTCCAAAATGGCCATCTGCATGTGAGAGAGCTGGAGGATCCAGCCACTGCTCGGAGGTGAAGTGGAAGCCACAAAATGAGGGGATCACGGACACCACACCAGTCTAAGATGGAGGCCGGAGAACAAGGAATTGAAGATGCATGTGAATCTAGGACTGAATGTCTAACATTCAGTCCTAGAAGAGCAGCCAGCATAGGGCTGCACTGAGGATCAGGTCTAGAGGGGATGGTGAGGACAAAAGCCCTCCCAGAGGAAGTGAAGCCACTCTTCTCCTTCCCTTTTCATTCTGCTCCCACCACTCGACTGTTGGCTGGTCCCACCCACATCCAGGGTGGGTCTTCTTTCTTCAACTTGCTGGGGTAAAGCAAAACTCTGCCCCATAAGTCAGCTGAGTGTTTCCTGATCCATCCAAGTTGACCTGTGATTAACACTCACGGGTTTTAAGATTTTCACCTCGTCTTTACAGATTAAGTATAGTAAGGACAGTTCGGGAAAAATGCATTTACACAAAGAAATGAGGTCACAGAAGTTGGCCCACCAGATGGGGATAATGGTTAGTCAGGTGTGACTGAGGCTTTGGAAATAACGGGAACATGAGGATTGCAGAGGTAGCTAAAAGCAGACCATAAAGGATATAGCAACTGTGTTTAAAAGTTTATTTTTTTTTGACAAATGCAAAATGATGCTTTAATAACAGCAAACGCATCCAGTGAAACTCTTTAAGTAATCAGTGGGGCCACAGGAGCTGCCAGGCTGCATTTTGAACTCAACTCATTAGACTGAAGGCAGCACAGAGCCTATGCAGGGAAGCCAGGCCAAGTTTGTGAAACTGATGTCAGGAAAGGAACTGGCATTTAATTAGATGTCTGGCAAAAATACAGAACCAGAACTTCAATGTTCAATCATTACCATGATCTTCTTTGGTAATATTGTTATAATGTTATTATTTTTAAACTAAAATCTTAGCACTATAAACATTCTTTTGAGGAATTAATCATATTTTGTTTCCATCAACATTGACTGAAGGATAATTAAGCTTCTTCCTTAAAGTAGGCTCAAGTTAGATACATGTTAATACACAGTTATCAAATTCTGACAAGTTGAAATTACTGCTTTATTATTTTTAAAATTTGTATATATACGAATTCCAAATTCTGTAACACATTAGAGACATGGGTTTTGAGGAATCAATGACTGTCTATGTCTACCCCTTTTTCAAAGGTTCACCCCTTTCTTAGCTTTCCATTGCTCCTTTCTGCCCTGTCACTCGTGTTGGAGCCTTTTTACACCATGATTTTTGTGGATTTAGCCTATGGGCAATGGGGATCTGCTGGGGATTTTAAATTAGAGAATTAACATTAGGTAAGTTCTAGATAATTCTAGCAATGAGTGATATGACTGACAGGTTAGAAAGAAAGAACACAAGGAACAGGGCTTCCCATTGTTAACAAAAGAAAGTGAGGTGCTGGGCCAGTAGCACAGGCCCATAATTCCAGCACCCTGAGTGGCTGAGGCAGGAAGATCACAAGTTCAAGCCCAGCCTGGGCAACTCAGCCACTTAACAAAACCCTACCTCAAAATATTAAAAAAAAAAAAACTTTAAGAAGAAGGGGATGTAGCTTAATTCAATCTCCAGTACCACTAAAGGAAGGAAGAGGGAGGAAGGGAGGCAGAAGGCAGATAATAGAAAAAAGCAGAGGTGTCGTGAGGAAGAAATTGAGTATTGAGAGGGGATAAAGAAGGACCCAGGCTCTGACAGCCCGGTGATTTTAATCTTAAGGTACCACTGCTCTATCTGCCCCACACCCTTTTCTTTTGGGCAACTCAAATACAAACTGGTAGGAGGAGGCTCCCTTTGTGTAAGTTATGCTTGTGTGTATGTTAGGTGTTTGCCCTGAATAACTGGCCATGCTAATTCTAATGGCACAGTGTTGCCTACAGTAAACACAGAGATGAATGTAAAGGATGACCCTCTCTAAAGGAAACCGAGTTCTAAATTAATGAAGCCTGAAATAATGAGGCTACAACCCTCATATCACAGGCACTGGGCTAATGCCTGTCAATAGCCACTGGCAATTTCATTAATTGGGGTCAGGGTCCAGTCTGTATTTCTCTTGTCAAATGCAATCAGTTTTGTGAAACAGGATTCCCTTTGTTGATTACAAGACCATGTAACTTACAAGCCAGAAGTGCACTTGAGTTTCTCAGAAATATCTGAAATGGACAAAGTCTGACTGAAATAGACAGTAAATGTTTAAGTTAAAAATAATTAATTACAGTAAAAGACACATTGCCATTACTCCCCCTTAAAATATTCCCTGTCACTCTTGTTTCTAAAGTAGTTCTTGAAGTCCTCTTTCATGAGTATCTTTACAGTTAAAAAAAATGGTGGTTGCTGCTGCTGAATACCATCTGACAGAAAGGCAGGCTTATGAAAACATGACAAGCCAGGTCCCCTGATGCAAGCCTGTAATTCCAGCAAGTTTGGGAGGCTGAAGCAGAAGAATCACAAGTTCGGGCCCAGCCTGGGCAATTTTGCAACCTAGCAAGACCTTGTCTCAAATAAAAAATAAAAGTGGTCCGGTAGGTAGGTCAGAGCCAAGACCCTGTGTTCAATCCCAAGTACCACAAAAAAAAAAAAAAAAAAAAAAAAAGATTGTATCCACATCTACATCCACATCTACCTGGTGTACCAGATCTGGCACCATGGGACTTCTGGCTCTTCCCCAAAGTCAAAATGACCGTGAAAGGTCAACATGTTGAATTCACAGAGAGCATCAACACTCACGAAAGAGGTTTCCCAGAACTGCTTCAGAAAGTGGCATGAATAGCGGGATAAGTCCAGCCACAGCAAGGGGACAATTTTGAGGGGATTAATGACAATGTGTCTTTTACTGCGATGTATTTTATTAAGTTAAACATTTACTGAATTCTTCCATCATGCCTTATACAGTCCATCTTTTTCAAGGAGGACCCAGTACCAATGACCTTTTCTGGAATAACAATTCATACCAACACATACAAATCTTCTTGGACTAGTGAGCATCATCTTTCATAAGACAATGTATATACAGGTATCCAAGAATTGATTAGTGCCAAATTATGAATAAAATTCAAAATTGAAAATTAAAGGATGAATTGTTGAAGGATGGAGACAGAGGACTGACACCTCTCTAGAAAATTATGTTAGATTTTGGGTAATTGTTCTCATTTTGTCTAAATGGGAGTGGATGTGACCTTTAGTATATCTGAGTCTGTATTTATAGTCATATTTAATAGATATGTGTGCAGTACAGCCAGTTATGTTGAAGGCAGGCCTTGAGTTCACCTCATTAAGCCCAGACACAGAAATGAGTCTACATGCTCTTTGCCACAAACCAAGCAAGATCTTTTGAAAAGAAAATCTTTGCTGGCATAAAAATAGAAACACACAGATAAAAAGATACACTTTTTTTTAAGTGCCCATGTGTCTGAGTATGTGTTTCACACACCCATAACGGCCCACAGAGAGTCCTCGGCAGTTAAGACAGAGTGTCGGAAGATTCTGAATCCATGCACGGGCAGAAATAGAATATCTTGTATTTAGAACTTCCCTTGCACTTTTCCATGCATCCTCTTAATCTCAGATATTTTTAAATCACAAGCACAGTGGTACTTCTGTAGATATCGTGATGCGATTTGACAGATGAAGGACAAAGCTATCAAACTGGAATATGGAGAGGTAGGAGTAAGTTTGTGGTGGCTCAGGGTAGGCAGTGTAGGCCAATAATCAGCAGCCTCCTCCTTCCCACGCACAGCCTTTCACCCCGAGATGGTCTGGCCTATATGTGTTGGGGGAGGGAGGCCTATCTCATGCAGACCCCAATACTGAGTCTCCTTAAATGGGGGGAGCACACCCCTGATGGGAAGCTGGCATTGACTCTCTTCCTAAACAACTGCAAGAACCTAAGTATCACATTGCTTTGTTTTGGATTGTTGTTTTCTACGTGTAGGTATGTGTTTGACAGCGCTGGGGCCTTGCATATGCCTTACCACTCAGCCTAAGCATTCTCAAAGAAGTCAAGAAGTCTATTGGAACTGCGTTTGTCTTTGTTTTTGTTCTGAGACAAGGTCTCATTCTGTAGTCCAGGCTGGTCCTGAACTCATTATATAGCCCAGGCTGGCCTCAAACACACAGCAATCCTCCTGCCTCAGCCTCTTAAGTGCTGAGATTACACATCGACACCGCTATTCCTGGCTCATGTGGCTCTGGGAAATCAACCCAGGGCCTTGCACTTGCTCTAACCTCTGAGCCATGGCCCCAGCTCCTCAGAGCTGGTGTTAAACTGCAAGAGTGAGCTGAGAGATGAGGTGAATTGTGTCTGAGCACAATGAGATGGAGACCTTCACTTCTACATGTGGATGACAGTCGTTTTTTGAGCACCACTGAGTGCCCCATGGTGCAAAGGTAGACATCACAAACCAGGAGTGGGAACAAGTTACTTAAAGTAGAATTTGCCATGATCTTACCCTTGGGACGTATGAACTAAAGCAGAAAAGGCCGACAGTACTTGGAAGACAGAAGCAATTGTTGGAAGGAGGCAATGCTGGTCCTGTGGGGCCTGGGGGAGGTGACAGTCAGGTCCACAGGGCAACCCAAGCGAAGGGAAGAGAGGGAGTGTCCAGGAAAACAGAGTAGGACAAGGGACTGAGATACACAAGGGCAGTCATGGAAGGGGGTCCGTCAGCAGGGTGAAAGTGAGAGCATGGTGGTCCTCTGAGACTGGGCCACGACCTGGACCTGGGCCCAAACAGGGAAGTTCTTTGAAGAGGAGCCATGCCACCCCCAGTCTTCATCAACAGTGGGAGAAAGCTACTCTGACACTCTGAGCTGAGCCGACCCAGAGCTGAAAAGACATCTCATTCTTTTCTACTGTCATTTTGTGCTGTTGCTATTTGCAGTATACAGATTGGACCCAGGGTCTTCTTATGACTGGTACCCACAGTCTGGTTTGTATTTTGAGACAGGGTCTCACTAAGTTGCCCAGCCTGGGCTCAAACCCTCAATCTTCCTGCCTCTGCCTTGTAGGGTGCTGGAATTATGAGCATGCACCATCACACCTGATTCCAACTCTGCTTTTTGTGGCTGACCCTTCAAGTAGGGCTCATAGCAGCTGAACAGTGGTGGATAAGAATGGCAGGAACAGAGGAGGGCCTGGGTCACAGCAGAGCACGTGGCCCTGGCTTGGCTTCAGCTTTCTCTGTTAAGCAATGCTCAGTGGAAGATGGGAAGACAGGCTTTGCAGACATGGTGGTGTGTACCAGCAAGCCCGGCTACTCTGGAGGCTGAGACAGGAGAATCACAAGTTTGAGGCATGCCCATTAACTTTTGTCCCTCTGTCTCTATGGCTGAAACCAGACTTTCCCGGCCCTCAGCAGCTGTCTTGTACACGTGGCTCCTTTCCTGGTTCTCTTCCTTGAACTAAAAAAGATGTTCAACCTTCCTGTGTCTCAGTACATCCCCACCCCTACAGATTTCTCATAAGACTACTATTATTATTTCCTTCCTTTCTCCATTGTCAAAATTCTGTAAATTAATCTTCTTTCTCCATTCCTTCATTCTTTTATCAGGCCTTAAAAAAATGCAAGCTAATACTTTTCTCTTGGCCAGTGATTATTCTAAACACTTACATCTGATGTACTAGCCCATTTAGTCTGCATGACAATGCCACCCAATAAACACTATCTTTGATAACATCAGAAAACTGGGCACAGAGTAGTTAAACGATTAACGTAAGATCACACAGCTGGGCCAAGGTAGCATGAGTTTCTGACACAGGCACTTTGGGTCCAGAACCTATGCTCTTCATCCTTACAAAAGCTGCAAACCAGGGCTGGTGGTGCAGGGCTATAATCCCAACAGTCTAGGACACTGAAGCAGGAAGATTTTAAGTTCAAGAGCAGCCTGGTCAACTTAGTGAGTTAGCAAGACCCCGTCTCAAAATCAGATTTTAAAACAAGGGCTGAGATATAGCTTAGTGTGAAGGCCCTGGGCTCAAACCCTAGTAACACCAAGTGAAAAGAGAGACAGACAGAGAAAAGAAAAAGAGAGAAAAAAAACAAAGCTTTTAGAGGCATATTTGGAGAGCCCACCCAAGCTGACAGGACCCAGAGTGGATAGGTCTACTCATCCACTGGGCTCAACCAATCAGACTCGGACCATGATGAACAGGGCCTGCGGCCCTGGTTGCTGACTTTCCCATTTCAATCCCAGTCTATCCTTTTCTTAGATAACCACTAGACTGCAGCATGTTTCAAGTAACCAGTTGCTTTCTCAGCTGAGTGGTTTCTGTCCCTGTAACCCAATACTGCCTGTTTGAATCACATCCTTGTTGGACATCTTCTCTAAAACATCAGCGCCAGGGGCCTCCCCTCCTGGTCCACCTTTCTGCAGTGCTCCTTCCCTGCAGCAGCCACCCCTGCACTCTCTCCTCTGACTCTGTCCTCTGACATTCCCCTCACTGCTTTCTTCACTAAGTCCTGGCCCGGAATTCTCTTCCAGGAAAGCCACCGTGGTTCCCTATGGCTGGAAGTGCCTTCTCCCATGCTCCCAGAGCCCCCTCTGCAAATGCATCACTGAATAGCCCATATAAAGCAGATACGAATGGGATAGTATATCCCCAGCAAATACAGACAAGGGAGGCTAGTAAGAACTCTCGGATGTAGAGTCACGTCTGTTTGTAAAAAAGAAAAGTGGGTCATAATACTCACTTGCCTGAATCCTCCAGTGGATCTGCAGTTATGCTTAGCAAAACACCCACTGCAGATCCAGTCTGCAAGCCTGCAGGATAAAATGCTGTTCCCCTCTTTCACCCTTCCCTACTTCTTTTTGCTGCACTCACCCCTTCCCATAGGAACGCTTTCCTAGGTCTCCAAAAAGACTTCATGTGTTCCCACCTGGTAAGCCATTTGAGTCCCCAGATGTCTGTCTGATGGGCTCTGCCTCGTCGCTGAAGAGTCATCTCAAGTCCTCGACCAAACCTGCCCACAAAGTCCCACCCTGTCCTTCTCTTTCCCATCCCTCTCTTCTATTTTCTCCAAGGACTTAGCATTTTCTGAAACTGACCTCTCCAAGAATTTGGTGCTTTGTCTGTCACCTGTAGGCAGGCGAACTCTAGGGCGCAATCTTCCCACCAAGTGGGACACCAGCTTCAAGTTCAGGATTTTTTAAAAATTCACCTTGGTAAGTAGGTGGAAAGATTCGTAAAACTCACTGAAAGCTATTAGACTCATGTTGCACTCATTACAGGAAAAGAAAACTATAGGACAAGCCCAGGAAACAGACCCACAGGACAGAGTGTGGCCAGGTCCCACTGTGGGGCTCCCAGTGCCTTTCCTTCCTTGATGTCAGAGCTGGTCCATCTCCTCCTGGCCAGACAGCTTATTAGGACTTCAATAATGGTCTTGGATGACCGAATCACTTTCCCCATGGCCAACATCCACCTGTAGTCCAGCATCTCCGTGGATGGGGCATCTCTTGCCTAAATGGCCCACCAGAAGCCACCTGGTTCCACAAATGAGGGGAAGAAAAGACCACCATGCATCACAGAAACCTTCCTATCACTCAGGAATCACAAGGGTTTTAAAGGTCACCTCCTAGGAGCCAGCACAAATACCAGACCTCCACTGAGAGGAGGTTAAATTCCTTACGACATGTCTACCTATCCGTTCCCCCTACCAGAACATGGTCTTAGGACACCACAAGCAGACTGTGTTGCTCTCCACAGAGGCCCCAACAAAACAGACAAATACATATGCAGACACAGACATACACACACTCTTCTGTTTTGCTTTACACACTTGAGGTAAACATCTGCCTACACTTCATTTAAAAGCCAAATAAGTGACTTTAACTCTCATGTCACCACTCATGAGCAATTCATCCTTCCTTCTCAGAGGAGTCCCAGGGGTAGGTTATTACTGAGGCCAACACGATCAGCCACTACTGTCCTGCTCAAGACAGAGACAAATGAAAATGGAAAGTTCGGTCCATGTGCCAAAGGCCCAGTCCTGCAGCTGTGACTGCTGTCACTACCACTCAGTACCTTGGCCTGAGAAGGCCCCAAGTGCTGTGTCAGGGCAAGTCCCCTGTGGGAAGCACCCAGTGGCCGAGTGTCCACTCTTCACAGACATGCTGGAGTAGCAGGGCTCACAGTGGCTCTCTGGCTGGCTGGAGTGGCTTTGTGTGAGAGGGAAGGTGACCAGTCTGTCCTCAGTAGTCTGCTCTGCTGTCTAGCCGTTATGTGTAGCAGGCCTGAATACCAAAGCCACGCTCTTGGAGGACACGGTGCTTTCTATGTATTTTCCCAGTACTAGGGATCCAGCCCAGGGATGTCACACTGAGCTACATTTTTGATGTTGAGACACAGTCTTACTAAATCACTAAATTGTCCAGCTGAGCTCAGGTTTACGATCCTCCTGCCTCAGCCTTCCAACAGGACTGTGCTCCTAGGCCTAGTCTAGCCTTGTTTACCAAGCCACAGGTCTACAGTGCACATCTCACACTCAACACAACATCAGTCTTCTAACCAATCTCCCACTCCAGCTTGTGCTTTCTCCATGCCCCGCCCACCAGCTGCGTGCACCCTTCCAGTTCTGTCTTCCCATCCTCAGTGAAACTCTCCCCCTCCTGCTCTTTGCTCTCTGCATGGAACAAACCACCGGACTTGTTCTACCCTCTGTGTAACTCACGGCGAGGGGCCGTGCTGGGCACTGCCTGAACAGGACAGAAGAACCTCAGAAGACGAACAGTGGACAAGTGAGCAGGCACGGTGCTGCAGCGCAGGGCTACGAAGGACACACACAGGTGGCAGGGACAGTGAAGGGCAGGGCGGCAGCCCAGCAGGCACGTCTATAGCTAAGAAGGGACTATCATTAAAAAGACCCGCAGAAAGCCAGGCCCGGGGGGGTGGGCCCACAGGCCCGCAATTCCAGCTCTCTGGGAGGCTGACACAGAAGGATGACGAGTTCCAGCCCAGCCTGGGCAACTTAGCAACTTAGTGAGACCCTGCCCCAAAATCAAAAACAAAAAGGAGCTGGAAATGTAGCTCAGCATGCTGACCCTGGGCTCAATTCCCAGCACCATAAAAATAATGATCAGACAGACAGACAGACAAATACAGGGAGGAGAAGACAGTCCAGGTCCAGGTTAGCAGATTCCAAAGCCATGAGAAAGAATCTGCCCTGTCCAAGGGCCGGCAGTGACATCTCAGTGCAAGAGCGACAGCATACTGAGAAGGAAGTGGCCACAGCCAGCAAGGGGTGAGCAGAGGCCACGCTGCGGAAGGCCCTGAGGACTGCTCAAAGCCCGTGAACTTTATTCTCAGTGTGACTGGAAACCAAAGGGCCGCATTTCAGCAGAGCCGGGATTTGACCTGGTTTGTGCTGAGTTCCTTTCCACTGACGCATGGGTGAAGGACGGATGGAATATGAGGCAAAGCAGGAGGGCGAGGTCAAATTTTTTGCATCAGACCAGGTAAGAGGTGGTGGCAACTCAAACTGTAAGTAAGCAGTGACACTGGTGACAACTGAGCCGAGCCGGATATGGAGGTGAGCCTGGTACAGCTGTCTGAGGCAGCAGGCGCGGGGGGAGGGGAAGGATCAGGAGATCTGGGATAAGCAACGTGGCAGCCACCATGCCATTTCTTGAACTGGGGACACCGAAAGAGGACGGGAGGCAGCTGGCAGTTGGGCACAGCAGGGAGCTCAGAGTTTTCTTATAGCTACACTAAACTTGAGGCTCCACTGAGATGCTCTGATGACACCAAGTTGACAGCTCGGTAGAAGAACATGGGCCTTTGTGGGGAAAAGCTCAGAGATGGAGACCCATCCAGGGAACGGCACTACAGAGAGGTAGGGAGAGACAGAGAGGAGGGGACGGGAGGAGGAAGAGGGAGGGAAGGAAGCCCGAAGCAAGGTCCCGGGGTGCTTCAGCATTAGGAGATCCTGGCTAGAATGAGGACCCGGAACAACTGTAAGAATAAACAAAACAGGAAAATCCAATGTTTGAGGTTAAGTCCAAAATGGTCCCTGCAGCCTCGTGTGTGTGGAAGGTGTTGGGATCGTGAAGCACCACAACCAGAGGAGTCACACGTGCTGCTAGGAGGTGGTGCGTGTTGGTGGGACGCCCCCGATGGCGCAGCCCCCTCTCTGGTGCCCTCCGGGCTGTTTCTCTCCCCCTCAGCTCCCCAGCTGCAGAGGGGGGAGCTCTTCCCTCCTCCAGGCCCACTGCCCACTGCCTGTTCTGCTTGAAGCCAAGTGATCATGTCTGGACTGAGATGACAATGTGAGTTAAGATGAACCTCTCCTACGCTAGGCGGTTTCAGGGACTGTGTCCCAGTGGCTAGAATGCCGGGAGAGTACGACAGCATAAACCTAAGCCTGTTTAGTGGGGAAGGGTGGAGCCAACATGGCCGGACAGCCAGCCACCTGCTGGGTTGAGGGCGGCAGAGGCGGAGTTACTTTGGTGCTGCAGCGCTGTGAGCCTTCGAGCCAGCTCAGTGGCAGCTTATAGGTACGAAATAAAAGCAGTATGTGTCGACTATTGAGACCCAGCGGAAAGAAGACACAGGCTTGTAATCCCAGCGTTCTGGGAGGCTGGAGCAGGAGGATGGCAAATTCAAGCTCTACCCTGCCTTAAAATTAAAATAAATAAATAACCTGGGGTGTTGCTCATCGTGAAGGCCCTGGGCTCAATTCCCAAAGGAGGGAAAAGAAGCCCCCTCCGTCCACACTGCCCTTCCCTCCGTATGAAGTCAGGCCTGGCAGGACTGAGCCTTTAGCGACCCTGAGAGTGGCCAGCCTTGCCGCACTCCGCTGAGCGACTCAGGAGAAGAACTGAGCCCCGGGTCTGATGGCCTTAGCTAGCTGGATCTCTTACTTCCCTCCTAGAGCACTGCAGAGGCTGCAGCCTGATTAATGCTGCGCGCTGGCTGGTGCCAGGGGAGCCAGCTCCAAATCCCGGCACCGGCCCCTGCTCCCTGCAGAGCCGCGCTGCGCTGCCTGACTGCGACCCCTGGCGGCGGCCGAGGTCTCTGCAGGCCAAGGGATGAGAGCTTAGGGAGTATTTTATTGCAATTTAATTTTTTGCGGTACTGGGGATTGAATCCAAGGCCTTCATATTAAGCTACATCTCTAGTCCCTTATTTTATTTTTTTTCACTCTGAGATAAGATCTCGCTAAGCGTCGAGGCTGCCCAGGCTGGCTCATATTTGCAATCCTCTTGCCTGAGCTTTCCAGAGAGCTGGGATTGCAGGTATACACCTTCATATCCAACTAAAAGGGGGTTGTGGGGTTTTTTAAACTGGAGTAAGAGATACGCACTCCCCAAGAACGTGCAGGGAGGGAAATGGAGAGTGATGGGGAAGGCAATTTTGCTTTCTTATAAACAGGAAGAAAGGGAGCGATCTGCCGGGGACGGTAGAGGTTGATGGAGGGTAATTGGAGGGGGAGCGTGGAAGTGTGAAAATCTGTTTATGGTTGGAATGAAACCTGTTTAATAGGATGCTTACACAAAATATGACTTAGAAGTTTCTCTCTCCTCTGAACCCCGCTTCCCTCATTTTCATTCTAACTAGCAGTGAGCTCTGACTCCATTTTCTCTTTCATGTGTTTTGGAAGAGGCATCTGTTTAGAAAAATAAAACACAATTTGGCTGTCTCTGGTGCCTTCACGGAGTGAGCCTGGGTCCCGAGGAACCATGCAATACACGAGCCGAAAGAGACACTGTGAAAGCAATGTGTGTCTAGCTGTGTGACCCTGAACACGTTGTTAAACCTCTCAGAAAAGGTCTCTTCTTCTCCAGGAAAAATGGTAAAAAGAAATCTGTCCCTCCAACACTGTGGTGATAAAGAAGCTCCCGCCTCCTCTCCACCTCCAGGACCGAGAGTGGTCCAAGACTGGGTCCGGGTCCCTGGATGACCTCACCGGGCATGACTATGGTAGACTCAGGCAATGACAGGCCAGTGCCTGTGAGCAGCAGCCAATGAGCCATCTGTCACCTTCCCCGACACCTTCGCTGCCTTTCCCATGTGCGCACACAGGCTTGCAAGCCCATTGGCAGAACCCACAAAGGTGTGTGCACAGAGGTGTGTTCGGCCTGCAAGCACCTTCTGCACACAGAGGGAGCTAGCTCAGGGTGTCCTCTAGGCAGTAGGCCTCAGTGACAGTTTCCTGAAGATGCGAGGCATCTTTAGCCCAAGATCTTAGGGTATATCACAGCAAATGACCCCAACCCCTTCCCACTTAAGTTAGACTGCCCAGTGGCTGACCCCAACTGACCAGCAAGTAAGTTCCCAGGGATGAGCAAGTGGGGGGAAGCCGGGCCTGCTCACAGGTTCTGTGCCCATCCGCTCACTGATTCGCCGTCTCATCCTGTTGTATCAGGCAGGGAGCATTTTATGCAGCTATTGTTACACGTCCGGCACGGTGTCCTGGGCTAGAGGAGTAGAGAATAATGGTGCATTTCCCTTCACCTGCCCTACGCGCTAGGTGAAAGCCTCTCCTCCTTTGTCCCGCTGCATCTGTGGGACTGGAGACTCCCATGGCTCATTTCCTTACAGAAGCAAGACCCTTGGAACAGCAATCTTACCGCTCCTGTCAGCAAACTCATCTCTCCCACTGAAGGAGATCCTTTAGAGACCCACCCACCCACTTCCTAAAGGGACAAAGAGAGTAGGACTCCCCGCACGGACCCCTGAGAACTAGGCACAAATACGTCCCACATTGCTTCACATTAGCTCTCTAACAGACATGAGCTGGGCCCGCCAGGCCCCTGGCAAGTGCCCACCGGCACCTAGAATCAGCCTGCTCCCTCTTGCTGCCACTCCTGTCCTCGTGGGATTTGTGACAATCTGCACTCTTTAAGGTATTTCTGGAGTATATCTGTGTGTCCTTAGCAGTGACAGAATGCCGTATGATTATCTTCCAATTCACCGGGCTCCTTAACAGGCAAATGCCCTTCCCCCTCCCCAGTAAGTTTCTCTGGCTAAGGCATCACTGAGCCTTGTTGCTACGGAAACCAGCAAGTTCCTCCCACTATCTGAATGGCCTGTAGCAAGCACCCTGCATCTCTCTGGGTGTGCACACTGCTCGCGTGTCCAGCCCCTCTTCCCTCACCTACCCCTGCTGCTGCCTGGCATTCTCCCAACATCCCATGTTCTTGAATGGCCCCTCATCCTCATCCCTGCTGTCCCCTAGCCGCCTGTCACTCTGCCCCACCTCCCCCCGACCCTTCATCCATCTGGTGTGGTGTTCCGGCTGCTTAAAAAGAAACACCAGTCAGCTTTGCATGCAGTTGAAGGGGAAGAGGAAATAAAAGGTAGCCATGGAATTGGAGGCTTCCCAGAAGCCTTTGACCAGCCAGGTGTTTCCTGACGGTGGCTTCTATGAATTGGCCATACTCTCAGGACAGGGGCCACCTCAGAGAAGAGGAGAGGGGACAGAGGGGACAAAGCCCTGAGCACAGAATGAAAAGAGCAGTCCCCAGCAGCGCCATGTGCTGCAGCTGAGCGCCCTGAGCCTGGGCTGGTTAGGGCTGCTGGAAACGGACGTGGCTCTGCGGAGGCTTGCTTACTCCTGCAGTCAACACTTGGAGAATGCCAGGCATTGTTCTAGGCACGGGGGACACGCAGATGGTCCCCGTCCGCAGAAGCGTGACCTGGTCCCTCCCATATAATTCCCAAGGCAGCAAGAACAGCAATGTGACATTTTGGAATCTGAAGTTTAAGTGCTGGACCACCACTTCCTAGCTGCCACTGGGGCAATGACTAAACCAGCTCTGAGGCTCTGTTTCCACTGGGCCCAGCGGCACAGGCCTGCAATCTCAGCGCTCTGGCAGGCCGAGGCAGAAGGCCCAGCCTGGGCAACGGAGAGAGACCCTGTGTCAGAATCAAAATTTTTTAAAAATGGACTGGGGATATTGCTCAGTCGGAAGGAACTGGACTCAACTTCCAGAACTGAAAAAAAAGAAAAAGTTATGGGTATAATACTGTAGGTAGTTAAGTAATTTAAGAGAGCTACAGGCAAGTAAATGAAGTTATACAGAGACAAAGTTATACAAAGGACACAGCCTCCAGCTGAATACCCTGGGGAAGAGTTCCCAGGAAGATTTTGACAATAAACTCATTAGTCAATGACTGCAATGACCGAATTGATGTAGAAGTTAACAGAGAAAGATGAATCAAAAAGTGATTAATAATATTTTTGAAATGTTAATATATATTTTTGAAACTGTAATATACATAAAAATACATACATGTAGGTATATATCCTTGGTGGGTCAAGGAAAAGAACAGATTAAAATAAAATTGGTTTGAGTGGATTTGCTAGTAAATATTATTTTGTGAATTTTGTTTCAGGTGTGTATGTGAGTGGATGTGTGACTGCATGTGCATAGATACACCAAGTCATGATGCGAAATGTATTTCTTACAGTAATTTTAAGAAATTAGACAGCCATGCTTACATTCCCAGCATTCTGGGAGGCTGGAGCAGGAAAATCACAAGTTTGAGTGAGCCTGGATAACATAGTGATTCAGCAAGATCCTATCTCAAAAAAGAAGAAAGAAAGAAAGAGAGAGAGAGAGGGGGTGGGGGGAAGGAAGGAGGGAGGGAGGAGAAAAGTGCTGGTAGTGTTAGGCATATAGCTCAGTGCGAAAACCCTGGGTTCAATCTCCAGTACAAAAAAATATAGTAAAATAAAATAGAATAAAATAAGAAACACTGACTTAGAAGATTTAACTCTGTGTTAAATCATTAGCAAAATAAAATGTACATAGCAAATGCCAATGATAAAGATTTGGGAGTTTGAGATTAAAGTTTCAGTTAAATAAACAGAAGGTGCAAAGGCCATTGAAAAGGTGAGTAGAGATAAGGAAAATGTCAAAGCTAGACACCTTTTATGTGAAGCTACAGCAACGTCTAAGTTAGTAAAGGAGAAAGTGGGGGAAACACAGAAGCAAAATGCCAAAGACAAAGCCTCCAAGTGTCACCAGCCTGGGCCCAAGGAAATCCCTAAGGAGGAGCTATGTCCCCAGCCCTTTGTTGTCTGTTTGAGTGAGACAGGTTCTCCTTAAGTTGCTAAGTTGCTCAGGCTGGGCTCAAACTTGAGATCCTCCTACTCAGCCTCCCACCCTGCTGCAAGCCTTGACCACGGGGCCTGGCTGATTGTTACTTTTGATCAAGGTAACTGAAAGCAAACAGAGGAATATGAAGTGTATCTGAACAGTTAGGAGTTGGTCTGGCAGAGACAAAAGTTTGCTAGACTAAGACAAATATTGGCAGAGCAGTATGTGGCCATTTTGTGCCTGTGAAGGAAGAATGCCAATGAGAAACCTAGGTGTGGAAAGAAGACAGCTGGCCCCTCCGACCCAAAACACCAAAAGCAAGCTGTTTATCAGACCTGGTGATTGATTCCAGGTGCATGGTTAGCCTTACTAGCATATCTTAATTGAGAATATTACACTGTCATTGGGAGAACTGGTTGTAAGTTTACAAACTTGGGAGACAAGTAATTCATTTAAATTCCAAACACACATCTTCTAACTATTCCTTGAAGTGTTCAGGTCCTTTTTCCTTTCTCTCTCTTTTTTCCTGTTATTCATTCTTCTCTTTCATCTACCTCCTTCTCAATTGGCTGTCATAATCCCTCTTTTTCTACCAAGTATTTTTGTGAGACATTTCCAAAACTCCCCACAGCTATGTCTTCATTTCTACTTCTTCTCTGCCTGGCATTATCTCCACCTAACATTACTTTTCCTCATTCATCTTTTTCTTTGTCTTTCCCCTCTTTCTCCTTCCCTTCTTCCCTTCCTACCTCTCTGTCACTCATTCTCACAAGCTCAACTCACATAAAAATTAACTTTAATATAGAATTCCCTTGCTGCTTACAAACCCAAGAATTGAGGATTTACTTAGATCAGACCCATCTCCCAGTCTCTTGCTCTGTCACGGGTGATCTCATGACCCCACCCACTTCCCACCACTGGTGGAAAAGCATCAACCCTTAACTCCTCAGCACAAAGACAGGAGGCGCATGGTGCTGACATACATCATCTGACCGCAACTGTGTCTGTGTGGTAGAAGACATGGATAGCTCCCAACCCTAAGGGCATCAGCACCACCTGTCAAGTGGCTTCCATTGCTCTGCAGTTGCTTAGCTCTGACCACAGAGGGTGCTGGTGGGTGGCCTGTCCCCTGAACTTGAGAGAGAACCAACAAGCTGTTGAACTTGATCCACATAGGGCCTAGGAATGGTACCACAGACTACTCTAGGCTTGGTAGTAGTAATGATGAGTGGTACATTTGCAAGGGAATTTAGGACAAAGTAATCATACATTGTAGAACTGGCTGGATATCTCACAGACCTGCTCTTGCTGTGCGGGACATGTCCTGAGATAGAAAGTATTTCCCAGTATTTCCTCCAGGCTTTATTCTCATAGATGGTGATCTACACAGCACAGGCATACAGAGGGTCTTTTGTTTACTGAGAAAATAATGTTGATTATTGTCTTAGTTACTTTTCGCTGCTGTGACTCAATACCCGACACCCACAAACTCAGGAAAGGCAAGGTTTATTTTAGCTCACAGTCTCGAAGGTCACAGTCCATTCAGGGGTGCCTGGCAACAATCGAAGTACATGGCAGAGAGAGAGGTGGAGGCAGCTTCCCCAGACATCACAAACAGGAAGGCAAGCTGAGGCTAGTTGAGACTAGTCCCAGTCCTCCAGGAAGGCAGGTGCAGTTTATGTATCCTTTCAGGTTTCTACCCAGTAACCAGTCCCTCCTGCATCCAGGTGTGGCCACTACACACCGTTAATCCTAACTTAACTGCAATCCACCCCTCCAGACCAGACCCCAATCCACCAACATCACATGGTTCCATAGACAATCCATAACATAAAAATACATGAGACTTTTGGGGGACACTCCAGATCCTAATCACAAAAATTATATACTTCTGGGTGGTGGTAGCTGGCACTTTGGAAATTCCTTCTACAATTTCACATAAGCGTGAAAGCTCTGGCCCAGGGTGGGTCCCGAGGAGCACTGGGTTCCCATGACAGACTATAACAAGGTTGCCACCTTCTCTCTGATGACCTCAAGCAACCTCTGAGCATTGGCCCAGGCATGACTTTCAAAGTCCCTGATAAACCAATGCCAAAACGTAAGTCCTAAGCAACCAAGAAAAGCCACAGTGAACTGGTCTTCAAAGTATCTAAGACATAAGATTGATCTCAAGTTATTTAGAAACTTCAAGGAATCCAGTAGCCTGCTCCAAATTCACCAGATTCCAATTACTCTAAAAAACTACATTCAAGCATTTAGTGCACGTGGCTCTAAATCAGGCATGTGACCACCCCATGAACAGGGGCCTCATGGGGCCCTGGACACCTAGAAATGTGGCCCCACAAGACTGAAAACCTTTAACATTGCGCAATTCTCAACAATATTTCTCACGACTTGATTGTGCTGTGCTCAAGCATGCATCACGTAGGCGATGATGGAACATTTGGTGGGCAGGGTGCACGCAGCACTAACTCTGCCTCCTGAGCCCACTGCACACAGTCAAATCAAAGTAACTTCAAGAGCAAAATAAAAGAATGATCATGGAGGTAGACTTCGTGGAGATGGAGAGATGCATGGGAGAGGAGAAAGGAAAGTAAAATGATAAAGATGTGAAAGGTATATGTGCCAATTCCCCAAGATGGATTCAATGATGCATTATAACCCTACACTAATCATGTCCTAATAAACAAAATAATAATTATGAAGTAAAGGAATCCAGGTGGATCAAATGTTACAGGCTTCTGAGACTTGGCAAGGAAAATGATTACCAATATAGCATTTCAACCCGCTTCAATGTGTTATGAGCGACCTACCTAACTACGTGTTTGTCATGAAGTGGATATGTAGGTTCTCTTATTCAGTTACTAACTTTGGGCTTATGTCATTTCACAAAATAAGAAGTTAAGACTGTTTTTTAACAGTTATGGTATAGAAGTACAAATGTGTCAAAGAGGCTTTGCCCACAGTAATTACTTTTTGATTACTATACAACATCATGAATACCAGAAGTTATAATAAAAAATACTCAAAAACAAAGTTTCATTACTTGTATACACTAATTATACACAGCCCATTACAATTCGTCTTCGTTCAGTATGACCCAAGCAAACCGAAAGGCTGGATGCCTATGCTCGCTCACTTGCTTGCCTGATTGACCGATTCAGCAGTACTGGAACTGAACCCAGGGCCTTCACACTGAGCTACATTCCTGCCTCTTTTTATTTTTTTAATTTTTTGATACAGGGTCTCACTAAGTTGCTAAATTGCCCAGGCTGGACTCAAATCTTCAATCCTCCCACCTCAGCCTCACAGACCAGTAGGATGACAGATCTGTGCCACTAGGCCCAGCAATTCATGATTTAGGCCAGGCATATTAAAACCTTGATTTTTAAAAATACTGTAATGAAAAATTTTTAAAGTAAGCTTTAGTGCTTATATGTATACATTAATTATATATTTTATATGTGGCTTAAGATATCTTTAAATAAAAAGAAAGGGCCAGAAAAAGAGTAGGTTGGATACACCTGCTGTAGACCATAGAATTAATGGTTTATTTTATATTATTGGTATATCTTGCTTATCAAATCTCATGGTGCAAATCAGTATTTTGAGGGGAGGGGGCAGTCCATGACCATGAGAAAACTTGTTTCTCCATCCAGAAGGAGACACAGAAACCCCAGAGACAGGCATGGTGGAATGAGACGTATGCTAGGCTAGGACTGCCTGCCACCTACCTCTGCAGGAGTTTGGGTCTCCGGTTGGAGAGAGGTTATGGAGCCCCATATTTGACATGGCCCTCTGCACAGAAACAGACAGTAGGTACTCCGAACTGGCTGCTCTCTTCTAAACAAGGAGGGGACTGAGTAGACACAGACTGGATATCGGATCAGTCAAAGAACATGGCACCGTTTGCTCTCTGTGCCAGGCAAACATCCTTCCCAATAGCTGAGAACAGCAAGAGAAGACCCAGGATGCCCCAGGATGCAGACCTTGGGATGCCGGTGTGCAAGACAGAAAGATAGATCAGCAAATACATGACTTGAATTTAACTTCTTCTAAGACAATTCACATTTTTCTGGGAAACTTTCAGCTTAAAACCATTGATACCTGAATACTTCGTTTCTTGGTAATATTGAAAATCAGATATTATGTGCAAATACCTGATAAGAAAAGAGAATCAGAAAACCATTAAGACATACGGTAAGTTGGACCTCCATGACTCCGCCTAGGTTGCGTTCCTTCAATATTGCTGAACCTTTGTCTCAAAGTTCGTTGAGAAACTCTGACATTGTATCATTCTTGCTTGTCTCATTCAGCCTCCTTGGGACACAGACTAAGAAAACAGAAAACCCAACTAAATTATGGAAAAGAAATATTGTTGCAGAACTACAATGTCTCATATGCATGTTCATTATTATAGTACTGTCGATCTTGACAGCTTGCTTTTGACATCGACATGCCAGAGACCATAAGCCATTTTCATAACATCCTTTCATTAGTCCCCTTCATAGAAAGTAGATTCCAAAATAACTGTGCCCACTATTTCCCTGAGGAAGATAAGATTCATAAAACTACTACTTCTACTTTAGAATAATCATACATCCCAGATTCCCCAAGGCAGTTCCACCTCCAAAGATTTCATCCCAGACTAGCCTCTCATTTCTCATTCCAGCCAGACAACATTCAAAAAATGAACTCCAAAACCAATACTGCCAAAGTGGCATATTACCAAAACTGATATGTAGATTCAATGCAATTCCAAGCAAAATATAAAATAGTTTTCACAGAACTAGAAAAAATGCTCCTAAAATGTATATGGAACCAGAAGAGACTCAGAAGAGCCAAAACAATCCTAAGCAACGAAACAAAACAGGAGGTGTCAGAAAACTGGATATCAAGTTATGTACAGATTTTGATTTAAAAAAAAACATACAGTATTGGCACAAAAATAAATGGGTGGACCAATGGAACAGAATTGAGCATGCAGCGACAACCCGAGCACCTTCTGCTATCTTCAAAAAAATCATTCTGGTAGAAAGATACTGGTTAGCTATGTGCAGAAGACTGAAACTAGACCCACATCTTTCACCATGTACCAAAATCAAATCAAAATTAATCAAAGACTTAGATATAAAATGGAAACACTGGAAGATAAAATATGCAAAACCCTTGAAGACATATAGGCACAGGCACAACATTTCTCAATAAAGTATTCAATGCACAGGAGATAACACCAAGAATCAATAAATTATATCAAGTGAAAAATCTTCTGCATAGCAAAGGCAACAATCGACAAAGTGAAGATAAAACCAACAGAGTGGGGAAAAATTTCACCAGTTACTTCTCAAAGAGCTATTATCTAGAATATACAAAGAACTACAAATACATACATACATATACACATACATACACACACACACACACACACACACACACACCAAAATAAAAGGCCTGATCCAAAAATGGGTGAAATGAACAGATACTCTCAGAAGAAGTCTAAATGGCCAATATGTACATGGAAAAAACAATCTGGCTTCTTTAGTTTTCAGAAAAATATAAATCAGAGCAATGTTGAGGTTCCCTCTAAGTCCAGTAAAAATGGCTAGCATCAAGAACTCATAAAAACAAATACTTGTTATGAAGAAAAAACAATAAATATTAGTTATGAAGAAAAAGGAACCCTTTTACATTGTTGGTAGTACTGTAAATTGGTACGAGAATTATGGAAAGCAGTATGGAGATTCCTCAAAAACTGAAAATACATATGCCATTTGACTCAGGTGTACCTCTTCTGGGTATCTTCCTAAAGAGTTAAAGGCATCATGCAACAGTGATGCATGCATACACATTATTTTACAGCAGCACAATTTATAATAGCTAACTCTTGGAAGCAGGCAATATGTTCATCAACAGATGAATAGATAAAAAGATGTGGAATGTTTATACAATAAAGTACTACTCTGCCTAAAGAAAGATACATTTGAATCATTTGTAGGAAAATGGATTACCTTGAAACCATCGTGCTTAGCAAAATGAATCAGACACAGGTTAAATGTCACATGTTTCTCTAATGTGCGAAAATCAAAATACAAAATAATAAAAGCAAAGTAAAAAGAGATGGAAGAAAACAGGAAGATTGACTTAGTGGAGAGGGAAAGGGGTCGGGGGTGGGGTGACGGGAAGGAAGTAAAAATGATCAAGATGCAATATGTATTTGCACCAGTTTCTCAAGCTGATTGTTATTACTGATATTACGGATCACAAATACAAAACAATAAAAAGAAAAGATGAAGTGCAGCCTGGGCCTTTGCACTCATGTACCTATTCAGCATCAATAAATGACCATCTGTACACACACCACCGTTCAGTGAGGAGGACAGCATCGTATCATGGTGGAAATCTCACAACAGTCTACACAGAGATCCCCAGCCTCCAGATCACAGAACCCGGCCTCCACAGCAGGAGGTGGGCAGCAGGCCAGCGCGCAGAGCTTCGTGTATTCACAGCTGCTCCTCTTCTCTGCATTAACCACCTGAGCTCTGCCTCCTGTCAGATCAGGGTGGTAACAGAGTCTCGTAAGAGCACAGTCCCTACTGCGCATGCCCAGGGTCCAGGCAGCGGCTCCTTATGAGAATCTAAGGCCTAATGACCTGAGGTGGAGCTGAGGCGGTGATGCTAGCACCACCCTACTCCCACCTCTGTTAGTAAATGCTCTGAGAAAACCAGAACTAAAAAATTAAAGTGTGTGCATGTGTGTGTGTCTGTATCAGGTTGACTTACATTTTCAGAAGAGAGAGTCCAAAATGGCCGTCTGCAGCTAGGCGAACAGGAGTACCCACAGCTGCTCTGCCAAGTCAGAAGGCCAGCAGGCCGGGGTCAAAGGTCTGAAAGTTCTGGAAACTCACTTCAAGGCAGCTGGCTGCAGTCTGCGCTGCAGATGGATGTCCCGAGGACGGCAAGGACCACGGCCAGCCTGCACTGGACCTCGTATCTAGAGGCCCAGAAGGTTTGGGCTGGAGCTTAAGTCCCAGAACACGTACAAAAGCCAGAGGCCTCTTCAAAGACTGACCGAGGTTGAGCGGCTCCCATCCCTTTTATTGGGTTCAAGCGACAAGCCTATTGGTTGGTATCACCCACAACTGGGGCGGTTCCTTTCCCAATTTGCAGATCCACCTGTCAATCATCCCGGACAGACGGGGGGGGGGGGCCCTCCCCCATTCTACCCTAGCGCCCAGCTGGGCTCCTGATCCCATCTCAAGGTAATAGAACGTGATAAATGGCCATGCAGCCCTCCCTGGCCTGCTGGGGAAAAAAAAGTATCTCCCATGAAGCGGGTGCCCCGGGCCAACAAGGCTGGGGAGTGCTGGTCCACAGGCACGGTTCCCGCGGTAAAGGGTCATGGCGGAAGCCGCTCGTGGAGGTTGGAGCCCGTGGGCTGGCTTTGATTTGCATGGCATTCAGCTGCCCCAGAAACTGAGCGGGAGCCTCAATTAGAAACAGCAGCTCTCCGACGGCGTTGATGGGGCAGAGGCGTGGGTATCCGAGAGGCACCCAGCATATCAAGGCAGCCGAGGCAGGAGACACTGCAATCGGAACGGGTTGAACCGAGGCTCTGAGGAGTCGGGGGAGGGGGTTGCAGACTGAGGAGCTGGGACCTTAGTCTTCACATAATAAGAGCCACTGAATGTTTTTGAGCAAGGTAATGGCCCGAGAAACAGGAACTTAAGACAAGTAACTGGGTCTGGTGGCTCTGCCTGTTATCATGGTAATCTGGGAGGCTGAGGCACGAGGCTCACAGTGTCAAGCCCAGCCTAAGCAACTGAATAACTTAGCACACCTGTCTCAAATCAAAGCCAAAAAAATGGAAATGTAGCATAGTGCAGAGGTTCTAGGTGTCATTCCAGCGTGTGCAAGCACTCACGAAAAGGAAAGAAGCTAGTAGTGGCACGTGCCTTGATCCCTGCACTAGGGAGGCTGAGGCAGGAGGATTGCTGTGAGTTTGAGGCCAGCCTGAGGTACATAGCAAGTTCAGGACCAGCCTGGGCTACGGAGTAAAATCCTGCCAAAAAAGAAGGAAAGAGAAAAATGACCATCTGCTTGAGGGAAGAGAATACGTGGGGGAGAAATCAACTAGCTGGTTTTTTCTGATGAGAGGAGAAACATCTGAAGATACTAGAGGCTGATTTAAGAGCAGGCAGTGAGGTATCACGGGGGAATGCAGATCTGAGAACTGCGTGGCTATAGAAACCATAATTTCTGTGGTCTAGACTTCGACTGAACTTGAGGCTACTGTCTTTCCTCTTGAAAATGCTTGAAAATTATCTATGAACTGACCTCTCTTTCAGTAACACCCTCTGGGTCTCCACCAGGTCTCCACCATGTGTCATATCTGAAGTGGCCACCAGGGGGCAAAATTATACTAACAACTGCAGTGGAGACCAGAAAAAAGGCACACCAGGATCTTTGCACCCAGATAAATTCCCAGCCCAACCTTCCTTCCTTCCTTCCTTCCTTCTTTCCTTCCTTCCTTCCTTCCTTCCTTCCTTCCTTCCTTCCTTCCTTCATTCCTTCCTTCCTTCTTTCCTTCCTTCCTTTGTTCCTTCCTTCCTTCCTTCCTTCCTTCCTGTTCTTTCTTTTCGTTTTCATTTTTATTTTTGTTTTTACTTTCTGACACAAGGCCCCTGTTGCTAACTTGCCCAGATTGGGCTTGAACTTGCACTTCTGCCTCTACCTTCCAGAGCCCTGGTGTCATAGGCCTTTGCCACCATCCCAGGATTTTCTTGAACAATGCCCGTATATTGTGATCATCCCTTGTATGTGAGGTAACTACTATGTGACCCACAGCCCCAGGTCAGGCGGCATAAACAGGAGTGAATACTTGGGGTTTCAATGGACCGGAGTTTGGAAGTGCCTGGCTGGGCGGCTCCTGCTCAGGGTCTCCCATGAGGTCCTGGTCCAGCAGTGACCAGGGCTGCTGTCACCTGCAGGCTAGCGGAGCTGCTTCCAGAATAGCTGACTCACAGAGCTGCCATGCTGGCGGTGATGGTGGCAGGGGCTTCGGCCACCTTTGTGGGTCTAATGACACAGCAGCCTTCTTTCTTTAGGGTGGGCACCTGGTGAGGGGACAATAGGAAACAGCTGCTGTGTCTTTTGTGCCCTAACCTTGGAAGTCGCACTTGACACTGTGGTGACATCCCGTGAGTGACACACACCCATGCAAGGGCGTGACCACCAGAGAGGAGGATCAGTGGGGACAACCTCAGAGGCCACCTGCCATAAAGGTGAGAAGGCAGAGCAACAGAGTAGCAGCCAGGCCCAGTGGCACAGGCCTGTAATTACAGCACTCTGGGAGGCTGAGGCAGGAGGATCACAAGTCTGAGCCCAGCCTGGACACTTTAATGATGACGACAGTGAGACCCTGTCTGAAAATCAAAACTCAAATAACTATATCTTGGGAATATAGTTCAATGTGAAGACCCTAGGCTCAATCTCTAGTACCACACATGCATGCACACGTGCACACACACACACACACACACACAATGAATTAACAGTTGCAAAATTCTTAGCGGGTTTCCTGACACCGTGAGTGTTTATATGCTAAGTCCATGAATCAGTCGTCCAATCCAGAGCACTGGCAGTTGTCCCTATGCCCACGCCCTTCTGACTAAACCTGTGACCCAAGCTGTGCTTTGAACCCTGGCCATGTCCATTTTGTTGGGACGTCCAGGAGGAAGGCTCTATCAGGCCTGCTGTGGGCAACAGCTAGCGATCCAGGCGCATGCCCGCTGGGAACTCTGAGGTGGTTATTCAGCATGGCCTCTCCCGCCACCCTCGTGAGCCTTCAGAAAATCATCCTGTCCTTTCCGTGTCGCCCTGAGCCTTGCACAACACACAGCTCACAAATAAATGAAGGGCCCGCCCATGTGGTATTTGTGTTATTTTGGGTGTTGGTATAACAGCTCCCAGAATCACCCAGAAGGGTCCTGGCACTGTCGCCAGGGCAGGACTGCTCCTCGCAGCTGGGGCGCTCCTCCTCTCTCCCTGTGCTCCTCTGCCACCCCAAGAACTATTTCTGATAGGTGGACATGGGAAGGCAATCAGTTCTTTCCAAGGGTGACTGAGCTCAAAATGGCCATGAGCCTTTGGAGGAGGAAACCATTTTGTCCTTTACCCTCGTCTGGTCTGACCTCAGTCAGGGCAAGTTGCCTACTTTGGGGGAAAGAAAAGGAGGCGGGGAGAGACAGACAAAGACAGAGAAGTTGAGAAGCTAAGAGAGAGACGGAAGGACAGAAGAGACTCAGGGAGAAAAGGAGGCTGAGGGAGAAAGGAAGATTGAGAGAGAGGACAGGAGACAGCACATGGGAGAGAAGTTGACAGAGGGGGACTGAAGGACTAAGGCGAGGGAGGGGGCGTAGAAACAGCATGGGTGTGCCATCCGTGGTCATGATCAGGCACGTGGTCTTTCATTACCTCAGAAAGCCCTGCACAGGGGCTGCAGCCTTGGCAATCTGGCTCTACAACCAAAGGAAGTCAGGATTTAGTTTTTGATTGAAGGGTTAGTGTGCTGGTTGTTTTGTTTCTGATTTTTTTTTTTTTCTATTGGAGATCCAGCCCAGGGCTTTACACTGAGCTACATTCCCAGCCCATTTTCTAGTTTTGATTTGAGACAGGGTCTCACTGAGTTAGTAATTGCCCAGAGTGGGCTCAAAAATCAACTGAGGGGACTCAGAAGAGGAAATGCAGCCATCAACTTACTCTTTCAATTTCATTACAAAATATATTCAATTTTACTGGGTGTTTATTGGGTTTTTTTTCTTCTTCTTCTTCTTTTGAGATGGGTTCTCGCTCTGTAGTCCAAGCTGGTCCTGAACTCACTATGTAGCCCAGGCTGGCCTTGAACTCTTGGCAATCCTCCTGCCTCAGCTTCCCGAGTGTTGGGATTTTAGGTGTTCGCCACCACGTGCGGTTTATGTAGTGCTGGGGAATTGAACCCAAGGCATTTTAACTGCAGGGCCACACCCCAAGCCCACCAATTTTACTTTAAAAAAAAAAAAAAAGGACACAAGATAGAACATAATCATGCTTTGGGAGAAGTTGTTTAGTTTTGTTTTGATTAGTTTTATTTTATGTGGTGCTGGGGAGTCAAACTCAAAGCCTTGCGATTGCCAGGCAAGCACGTTAGCAGCTGTGCCATTCCTCCAGCCTCCTAATACTCCTTTTTGTTGTAAATTAGGAAACGGCCACAATGGTTGAAAATTACATGAAAAGTCTTACAGGGACATTCTGCTATGTACACTGTTAATAATCTTTCATTTTGCACAAATGACACTTTGCTTTAAATGATGTTAAGTAAAACTAGAGTTTTATTGCAAAGTAACTAAATTCTATGGGTCTGGTGGCATCAGCCTGTAAACCCAGCACTCTGGGAGATCGAGGCAGGAGGATCACAAGGTTGAGCCCAGCCTGGGCCACTTCACAATTCAGGAAGTCTGTCTCAAAAATCAAAAATAAAAATGGTCTGAGGGTGTAGCATAGTATAAAAGCCCTGAGCTCCATCCCCAGAGCTGCTATGTGTGTGTGCGCGTGTGTGCGTGTGCAGTGTGGTTATCAAATGACCTTGGCATGCCTCGTTTGTAAAGGGACTCTAAGAGCTCACTAGCAAGCCTCCCAGGACCTGCGCAGGATGCAGATGTTTGGGCACAAGAGTCTAGTGCCCCCTGGTGGCTCGTGGCAGGAATTTGGCCCGTTTTCAATATCTGGTCACATCATGGGTGACCTTTCCTGCAGAGAAACTTGGTGTGAGTCCTGCCACGTGTGACACTCTTTCCCTGACATCTAGTGTCACACTGTGAAATGACAGGCCAGCAAGCAGATACTTGTGAGGACACAGGTGTAACCCTTCGGTTTGTTTTGGGGATGTGTGTGATACTGCGGGTAGGACCCAGGGCCCTTAGGCTGAGCTACACCCCCAGCACGTTTTGTAGCTGTGATTTTGAAACAGGGTCTCACTAAATTATCCAGGCCAAGTCTGAACTTGTGATCCGCTCACCTCAGCCTCCCAGAGTTCTGGGATTACAGATCTGCACCACCCACCACTCACACCTTAATCATTTTCATCTCTCCTTCCCTCTTCCCTTTCTCCACCCCCCCCCCCATCCCTTTCCTACCTCCCTGAAGTCCTATGGGCTTTTGTGTTAAAAGAGAGCTTAGCAGGGGTTTTTTCATCCATCTGGGGATCCAAAGTCTATCTCTCAACAAAACAACCTCTGCTGATTATTATTAGAAAAGATATACAAGATGGTAAAGAAGAAAATTCAGACAGTACCTGCTACCTTTTTAATTGACCTGGTTTGTATCCGCACGGATTTGGAAAGGAAAGAAACAGGGAGAAAGGAAATACAGAACTCCAGAAGTTCAAATAATGTGACTGGAGAACAACGTCTGCCCTCAGCAAAGGCATCCCACAGTCCACCTCAGAGTCACAGCAAGCCGTGACTCCTGCCCCTCCACCTCGTCAAGGCCGCCATTAACCACCGCTTACCTCCCCAGGGCTCCGAGATTCTCATCCTAGCTACGGAAAGAGCAGAGTTCAATTAGCTTCAAGAGGGCATCATGGGCCTTCCTAGCAAACTAGTATCAGGATCTGCCTGCAGCCCAACTCCCTCGCCCGGACCAAAGCGCGTATTTGAAAGCCAGAGTCTGCTAAAAATCTTTTGCTGGAGTCTGATTCTCTCCAACTTGGGTTGTCACTGTTCTTGGGCATTATGGAACGTTCTAGGCTGCCTGAGATGGCTATGTTTGAGAAACCAGCTTTTTATGTTAGAACAGTAGCCAAAGCCAGGGGTGATGGGGCACAGGCCTGTGGGAGACTGAGGCAAGGGATTGCAAGGTCAAGCCCAGGCTGGGCAACGTGGTAACTCAGTAAGACGCTGTTTCAAAATTTAAAATGGGGGTGGGAGGAGGAAAAAGAGGCCGAGAAAGCTGTTCCCTGTGAAAGCCTCAGGTTCAGTTCCTGCTGAATGAGGAGGAGGAAGAGGGGAGAAAATTATAGCCAAGTCTTCGATTATTATTATTATCATTACTATTATTATTCCTTTGCTAAAAGCTTCCCAACCATGTCCTATTTCGTTCATAGGGCCACGGCCATCCACAAGTTCCATATATTCATGAAGCTCGTTTAAGCAAGAGAGAATTAAAAGAGATTTAAGAATCATCTGGCAAAACCTCAAGCCTTCAAAAAGTTTAGTGTCTAAGCCTTGCATGAAAAATAGGTTTCTTCTTCCATAAAAGTTTCTGAGGACTGGCAGAGGCTGCCTGAAGTCCCCTAGAGAAGATTCTGGAAGACTTGGGAGTCAGGTCAGACTCGGAGGTGAGAGGATTGAAATTCAGTAACACTGAGCACAGGACGGGGAGAAGTTGGCTCTGGCCTCCGTTACCCTAGACCAAGCACTCCTCCCCCTTCCTGGGGCCCACTCCACTCCATCCTCTAGTGCTCACTGCCATGGTCTGTCTTTCCACGAGCCACCCCTTCATCAAATCACCTCCCCCTTCCTCTTCTCTTCTGGAAACCACAGCAAGCCTTCCCACCTTTCATCCTGGGCCCAGCTCTGCACCCTGTCATTATGCTCTCTGGATTTCTTCACCTCCTCTGAACTGCAGCGCCCAGGGCTGATCAGCGTGCTCTAACTCAGACCACGATGTGACTAATTCAGAACCTAAAGGCAGTGCTGCCTTTCCTCTTCCTCCTTCCTCACACCTGCAGTATCACGCAGGCTTTTCCACTGTCTCACTTGACTCATCTCCACGCCAGGTCACAGGATGAGGGACCCGAGTGCAGACCTCATCCCCAGTCTCTCATCGATGAGGCTGGGGCTCAGAAGTTCAGCATCAGCCAGGCCCAGTGGCCCAGGCCTGAAATCTCAGCAGTCTGGGAGGTCGAGGCAAGAAGATCACTAGTTTGAGGCCAGCCTGCCATGTAGCCTTGGAATTTAGGGAGACCCTGACTCAAAATCTAAAATTAAAACAGGCGAAATATGTAACACAGGGGCTGGAGGAATGGCTCAGCAGTTAAAGTGCTTGCCTAGCAAGTGCTTAGGCAAGTGCTAAGTACCTGAGTTCACTCCCCCAGCACCACATAAGCCAGGCATGGTGGCGCACACCTGTAATCCCAGCACTCTGGAGGCTGGGGCAAGAGGATTGCCATTAGTTTGAGGCCAGCCTGGGCTACATAATAAGTTCAGGACCAACCTGAACTAGAGTAAGCCTCTGCCTCAAAAAAGAAAAAAAGCAGAAAGGACTAGGGAGGGATATAGCTCAATGAAAAGGCCCTGAGTCCAGTCCCCAGGGCCACAAAAAGTAAAATAGAATTATAATAATAAAATTTGTAAAGATTTTATTTTCAGGTTCTATGGCATGTTTCTGGTCCCTTTTCTGTACGGTTTTGTCATCCAAGACCAGAGGGGCCTGGAAGATGGCCAACCCACATCAAGCTACAGTCACACCAGTGTCAGCGCGGCACTGGCATGCTGACCGTCTGCCCTGCCATCCATAACTGGCACCAGCTTTATGGCTCACAACAGCAGTGGAGCCGGCTTTCTCTGCTAGGGCCCTCGGGGCTGCCCCCAGCTTATGCAATAAGTGTGCTTGTGCAAAGGTACATGGTGCTCACCTCTGTGAATCACTGTATATTCTGAGGACACATTAGAAAAACAATTTTGTCTACAACCGTACCAATCTGAACACACCGATCTCATCTAGGAAAACTATTTCAAGGGAACTTTTTACAAAGTTCTCATTTCTTAATGTCACAATTTGTTGTGATTGGAAGATCATAGCCTCTTTAATCTATTAACTTACAAAATTCCTTTTTTTGGCCTAAGAGGTATAATTAAAGCAAGACAAAACTATATTAATAACATTCAGTTGCCCGAGTTATTACAGAAATCCTTAAGATATTGGGGGAAAAGCAGCTTATTATCTCAAAAGTCAAATTCCCCAAATACAATGGATAGCCAACCTAATACCCATAATTCCCCAGCATTATTTTAGAAAGAAAACACTCACACAGTGAAGGGAATCAGAATCTGTTTTTATATCCCTAAAGTTATAAACATTTGTATCAAAATATTTACAATTATAGTATATGAAATATCCATTAACAAAGAAGCCAAATACAGTACTAGAACAACCCACCAATGTAAAGCAAGTTACATGAGACATAAATGTCACAGAAAAAAAAAAGTAAAAGACAAGGGAATATATGGTCCACTCTAGTCATAGCTGAACTTCTTAACAAAACAAGAGTATCTCTCGGATATTATCGATTATGTAGGCATGCTTCTGCACATAATACAACCTTTTATGATCATGTGTTAATCGAATCATAATTTTAAAATTCATGATCCCATGTTTGTTTGTTTTTCTGGTCAAATTCTCTACCTTCAGCACAGGTCATAGGATGTCCTGCCTTCAACATTCCCTTCACCAGCATAAACATAAAGAAATACACTTAGTCCGTACTACCAGCAAGTATGACATGACAATTCCCCGAAAGGAAAAGGTGTGTGAGAGGTGAATGAGGAGGAAGATAGATGAAGGGAAGTAGGCAAGATACCTCAGATTCTCCCGGGAGGAGATCCTCCTCTACCGGTAATACAAGGAAAATGTCTTCCACCAAAAGACCCTTTGGCAAAATCTGAGATGGCTTAACATAGCTGCCCCAGGGCAGAGCTGCCTGCCGACCCAGGCCCAGCGTACACTGACTTTTAAGCCCTACCAGGGAAAGGCTCTGCAGACAGCTTGGCTGCCCTCCGACTGGGTATCCCAAGAGTTTTGACTTCTGATTCCTCAAAGAAATGATCTGCCCATCACCTGTAATTCTATTCACCTCACGGGATTTTCTTGTTTCCCTGGGAGCCCACACTGGGTTTTTGTCATGACTGCGACAGGGTTCATGTAATACTTCACAATTACATAGCACCTTGTACCCAAGACCTGTTGATTGGCTTTGGTGTAGGGGTAGGGAGGCCTATTAATAGCCTGCAGGATTATCAGGCCTGCACCTGGGAAGCCGGAAGGGCAGGGCTTCTGGGAAGTGACCGTGCTAGGCAGTGTCAAAACTGAAGCGACCACTAAACCCAGAAGTCTTCATCTACCATGAATGGTAAGATAAAAATTCCTTAATGGTTGACCATTTCGTTTTGTTTTTCAGAAAGCTTTTGGTGGTACTGAAGATGGAGCCCAGGGCTTTCCTACTGAGCTGGACATCCCCAGTCCATTTTCATTTTCGACTTTGAGGCAGGGTCTCACTAAGTTGCTAAGTTGTCCGGGCTGGGCTCAAACTTGCAATCTTCCTGCCTCAGCCTCCCAGAGTGCTAGGGTAACCTGTACCACCCAGTCTGGCTAAGTTGACAATATAGAAGAGCAACAGGACTGTAATATGGAACCATAATCATCTCTCTCCTGTGAGATGCTTACAAAGCACATTGCATTGGGGGAGCCCTAAAAACAACCCTAGTCCATCACTCCGGCAAGTGTTTCTTGATCCCATAGTTCGTGGTGCTGTCACTACTGAGTTGGTCATTTGTGACTCTGAAGAGACTCCAGAATGGCCGCCTTGGCTTCCAACTGGAGTGTCACAGGGTCCCTGTGAGGTCTGCTGTGGTTCTGCTCTCTCCTAGGCCTCCCAAGGTGAAAAGTTCCCATTCTTGGTGTAGCTAACCCATGTATTTGGCTTCAGAACTCCCGTCTTTTGCAGATACCACAGAGCTAATTACATGTCCTAAAGAGGTATACTGACTCCCTGCCAGGCCAAAGCCCTCCCATAGGCACCTCAGATGGGAACATGATATTTGGCCTTGAATCAGCTCAGAGATTCTTTTTTTTGGGGGGGGGGGGGGGGGGGGGCGGGGGTGACGGGACAGGGATGAAACCCAGGGCCTTCACACTGAGTTACATGCCAGTCTATTTTTTATTTTTGAAGCAGGGTCTCACTAAGTTGCCCGGGCTGGGCCTGAACTTGTGATCCTCCTGCCTCAGCCTCCCACAGTGCTGCGATTACAGGCTCACACTACTCAGCCTGCTATGATCTGCTCTTGACTTGTACTCTTGTGCTCTTGTACTTGTACTCTGCGCCATTTGAACTTGAGGCGTAAGGTCTGCAAGACCTCAGGCCTCTGCAGGACCCAGAATTCACTCGCAGAAGTGAAGCCACTGTGGGGGCCCAGGCTGTGCATGTAACTGAGAGCAGCTGGAGGGTGGCCGCAGGGAGGGTCCCTGGCCCGCACCCAGGGAGTGTCAGAACCCCAGGCCACTGCCATCTCCCAAGGGCCAGGTCCGACAGCAGAGAACCTCCCTGGCTGGTGTGGTCTGGGTTTGGACTTCTCTCGCCCCTCCTTCCCCCCTCCCGACCCTCCCCCTTTCCTTCTCCTGCCCCGTGACTTCCACTCCCTCCTCCCCATCCCCAGGCCCCGTCAGGTGCGGCCTCATTTCTTCCTCAGGACCAGGTAGAGGATGCCGATGATGAAGCTGAAGCAGAAGCAGATCCAGGCCAGGATGAAGCAGTAGCCGTGGTGGGCGTCCCAGCCTAACAAGCTGCTGCCTCTGTTGGCGTAGTGATGAGTGTAGATCGACACGCCGATCATGACACACAGCCCTGCGGGGGACAGGGGTGGTCACTGCTGTTCCGACATGGCAAGCAACGGATGTCAAAGTTCTAAATGTATTAGCCTAAGACTTACTTTCCCTGCAGCCTGTGTGTGCACAGGTGTGCACGTGTGCTACTGGGGATCGAGCCCAGGACCTTCACCCTGATCTACATCCCCAGTTCATTTTTATTTCTGACTCTGAGACAAGGTCCCCCTAAGTTGCTCAGGCTGGGCTCAAACTTGCAATCCTCCTGTCTCAGCTTCCTAGAGTGATGGGATTACATAGGCCTGCACCACTGAACCAGCTCATAATTATATTTTTATTAGTATATGTCTGCAATGCATAATAATTGTATTCATCCTGGGGAAATGGTACATATATATGTATGTATGTATATATTACATTTTAATCATTTGTAATCCCCTTTCTTCCCGCGATCCCTGTCCCCAACCCCAGGTCCCTTCCCATTCCCCACAAAGCCACCTTTTCTATCATATCTCTAGCATCCCATGTCTCTCATTGGTAATAGGAACGTGAACTCCAGTTGTGTGTCCCTAAGCAGCTGTGTTTTGGGTTGCCCCATGGTTGGGGTCATAGCTTAGCAGTTATGGCACTTGTCTGACAAGCACAAGGCCCTGAGTTCAATTCTCCAGCACCACATAGCCTGGCCATGATAGCACATGCCTGCAATCCCAGCACTTGGGAGGCTAAGGCACGAGGATTGCCATATGTTTGAGACCAGCTTGGGATCCATAGAGCAGCCTGAACTACAGAACAAGATCCTGTCTCTAAAAAAAAAAAAGGAATGATGGCAAACAAATGTGGAATGTCATGTTCCGTACCTGCTTTCCCACCTGGACCCTGCTTGCGTAGGAAGGTGGTTTGGGGTGCCAGGTACCCTGGCACTCCACCAAGCTGGGCATGCTGAGAAAGGCAGGAGGTGGGGCCCCTCAATCATCGTGCCCAGGGCTCCCACCTCCCTATCCTCTCTACGTGTTTTATGCAGAAGTGCTACCCTAAAGACTGCCCCCATCTGGGAGGGGCTACCTAGGGCATAGTTCTTGAAACAACAAGACAGAAGAAGGCTCTTAATCCAGGCCACCCCCTGGTCCTTGATAAGAGAAGAAATCACTGGATGGAAAAAGGACAGCTTCGCAGAGCCACTTGCTAATCAGCTCAACCTGCCAGGGGCACCATGGCCAGATCTACAGAGAAGCTCCTCTCAACCTGGCGTGGTGGCACACACCTCTAATCCCAGCAAGCCAGGAGGCTGAGGCAGGTGGGGGACAGGTTGGAGCCTAACCTGGGTGACTTAGGGAGACCTTGTCCTAAAAACAAAAAAGGAGATGGGAATGTAGCTCAGTTAGAAGACCTGGGTTCAATCCCAGCACCACTCACAAAAATAAAATAATCCTGATCTTGGGCACACCAGTCTGGAATTCCGGCATTCTAGGAGGCTAAGACAAGAGGATCGGAAGTTCAAGCCCAGCATAGGTAGGTGAGCCACTTAGAGAAACTCTTAGCAAAATAAAGATAAAAAGCCAGCTGTGGATATAGCACAATGGAAAGGCCCTGGGTTCAATTCCCAGGACTGGAGAAGAAGGAGGAGAAGGAGAAAGAGAAGAAAAAGGAGAAGAAGGAGGAGAAGGAGAAGAAAAAGAAAGAAAAAGAAGAAGAAGAAGAAGGAGGAGGAGGAGGAGGAGGAGGAGGAGGGAGGAAGAGGAAGAAACCTCCTCAAATATAAAGCAGAGTCTGCCCACCCGGTGGGAGATACTCACAGCACACCAGCATGGTGGCCCCGGAGAGGAAGAACCGATTCCCCTTCTCCATGGTGAAGAGCTGGAACACGAAGACCACGAGGGAGACCACGGAGAAGATGATGGACAGGATCATGAAGGCCTGTGACGACTTGAGAGCATCTGTGGGAGAACGACACATTAGCCTGGACCTTCCCTGACCACGCTGCCAGCCCCTGACCAGCCCCTGACCACCGCCAGCCCAGCCGCGTCCTGCCACGTACCTTGGTTCCCGAACTGCACGCTTTCGCAATTGCCAGTGGTACAGTTCAGCCAAAGACCCATGGATTCAGTTAAGTTATTTGAAACCACCCAGACCTGATACCAGAAGGAAAACAACATTCATTAAAAATGGATCCTAGCAAAGCCCCAGGAGCAGCCTGCAGCCTGTCATCCGAGCACGGCGAGAGGCTGAGGCAGGAAGATTGCAAGTGTGGCCCAGAATGGGCAACTTAATGGGGCCCTGTTTCAAAATAAAAAAGAAAGTTTGTATATGTATTTATTTATTTATTTATTTATTTATGCATTGAAGATCTAGCTTAATGTGGAGTCCTGGGACTCAATCTCCTGTACTAGAAAGAAAAAAAAACACTCTACAATACAGTAAAATAAAATAAGTGTACAGCAAGAGGTTGACAGCATGGGTGGCTGGAAGCAAAAGAGGGACCGAAATGTATGTCCCCAGGCTCCTGGCCTGTTCTAAGGAAAGTAAGTGCTCTCCTTGAAAGAAAATAAAGTGCTTTGTCTATGTCCACACAAAACAAGCATGTATCAGAAGAGCAGAGATGAGGACATGCAATCACCATGAGTACCCTTCATTCACTCCCTTACGAAGACTCATGGGCCACAGGTAGGCTGCCCAGGTCGTCACTCAGCGTGCTTAAATTTGCCAGACTCGTTCCTGAGAGACATAGAGGCTGGCCTACAGAATGGCCAAAATAAAACCCAGAGGAATGGGAGGGCGCTCATGCTTAAATTAGCCTGGCTTGCGGTCATAACCGTCCACGTTGGCAGAGCTCTTCTCCCCTCACTCCAAAGCCCATTCATCCTTTAACAGTGACAGGCACAGAGACGGATTCTGGAACCTCCGTTTACCTGGCCTCAGTGCTTAAACCCAAAGATTGCCTTGTATGGCATGGTTTGGAATTTTGCAATCCTGGAGAATTTTTAAGCCAAGGATCTTCACACTGAGATACAACCCAGCCCGGTTTTTTTTTTTTTTCTAGCCAAAATCTCACTGAATTGCTAAATGGACCAATCTGAGCTTCAACTTGTGATCCACCTGCCTCAGCCTCCCGGAATGCTAGGGCCAGCTTGTCTTGTTCTTTAGGAGACAAACATAATGAGAAGCAATTTGGCCATGAAAACTACCACTAGGGGTCAGGGTAGCCCAAGGTTCAGAGAAAGAAAAGCCTTGCTTCTCTCACAGGACAGTTCTCATTTTTGGGTTGACTCAATCCATCTGGTGGCACCAGGGTTAATCTTGCCACATCCCACTTCTCCAGGCTACTCTCCATCTGGACCTGCGTGTGCCACTCCGGCAATCAGAGGCTTTCCTTCCGGCTTTTGTTTTTTGTTGTTGTTTTGCTTTTGTATCTATGTGGGGGGTTTTGGAGGGTCTCTAGGGTTTTGGGTGGTCCTGGTGGCCAGGGGGCCATCCCACTGAGCTATATCCCAGCCCACGTTTTAGTTTTGGCTTTGACATAAGGTCTCACTAAATTGCTCAGGTTGGGCTTGAATTTGTGATCCTCTTGCCTCAGCCTCCAGGACTGCTGGCATGGCAGGCCGTGCCAGCCGGCTAGCTCACCCCCTCATGCCTAGCTACCCTCCAAGGAAGGGTCCCAGAAGGAAGAGGTCTGCTCCATCACACTGGGTTCTCTCTGTCCCCGAATAAAATGGGTCCTGTCCCCGTGCCTGCCTCAGCCCCGTCCCTACTGAAGGAGTCCCTGCTTCCAACTAAGAGGAACCCCACCATCGCCCTGTCTTCCACGGGCCCTGCACGTTCTGCCTTTGCTAGGGAGAAGCTTCCATTCCAGGCTGAGGAAGTCTCCTTTAGCTAGTAAGTAAGTTAGTTAGCTGGTTAGTTAGTTAGTTAGTTTCTTTCCTAACAAATCCCCTTCTACTGTTCTCCTTCCCCATCTCCCCCACTTGTCTTTCTTTTTTTTTATTCCACTATGAGAGGAAACATGTGAAATTTGAGTTTGTCTCATTTCGCTTAGTATGATCCCCAGGTCCATCTTGTTCCCTGTAGGTGGCAAGGATTTCAGTCCCTTTTTTGCACAGTGAACTGGGACAGTGCTGATCACACTGGCCTGGCGGTCAGAGCTCGGCCCGCTCTCACCTTCCCTTGCCCTCCCTCTCCCGCCCTGCCCTTCCCAGCCCCTTCCCGCTCTCCCTGGTTCTCTTTTCTTATGCTCTTCAAATTATTTATACTTTGGTTTCTCGCGTACAAGAATATGTAACCTTCTGTGTCTGACTTATTTCGCTCAGCCTTACAGTCTAGACACGTGTCAGTTTCCTCCAAATGACTTGAATGTATCCTTCCTCGCGGCTCAGTGGTACACATACATCTTGTCCTTGTCCCTTCCTCCGATTATGGGCTCATGGACCACCGCCACAATTTAACTATTATGAGTTGCACAGCTATAAGCAAGAGAACTAAAAATAGGAATCCCATTCAACCCATGGGGGTGTCTTCCCAAAAGTTAAAGACATCGTATATATGGGGAGGTCTTACGTCCTCCGCCTCCAAATGCGGCCAGGCCTGTTCACTCATGCAGACAACTACTTCAAGCTCTTGCCTAGTTAATGGTTTGATGTGAGAGTGTGTGTCTGTTTTTCTGCCCCGCTAAGAGACAGCAGGCTTGGGCTCCCCCTTCTTCTGTAGCCTCTTATGTAAATATTCAAGTAATTCCCGATGGATGAATGAACCAAGGAACATGACTCACATTGGAGATGGTGGAGACAAACAGCATGACCACAGTGGCGATGTGGACCACAAAGATCCCGGCCAACAGCACCAGCATCGTGGCTTCCGCGGTGACTTGGGAGCGAAGAAAGTTCTGAAAGAAAAAGAAATACAAGAAACACAAAGGTTACTGTCAGATCCAACGGGACAATTCGGCATTCCACAGGTGTGAGCTCTGCTGCAATGAGAGAACTGTGATAAAATCCACCGATGTTTTATTACAAATTTTTGCAAACATTTTAGCGACCTAGTTCCTGATACTTCTAACTGCTTGTCTTTTTTTTTTTTTTTTAATGGTGCTGGGAATAGCCCAGGGCCTTCGCGAGAAGCTACATCTCCAGCCCCCCCCCCCTTTTTTTTTTTTGAGACAGTGTCTCACTAAGTCATTAAGTTGTTCTAGGCTAAACCCAAAATTGTGGTCCTCCTGCCCCAGCCTCAACTCTCCATTTATTTACATTCAACTAAAAATAAGAATTCTGGGAACCCCCCACCCTGGCTTCTGGCATTTATAAACTCACTTTTCTAATGTGACCTACTTTAAAAAAAAAAAAAAGAACATTTTCTGACAACTGTTAATAGTTTATTCTGCATGCGTCTTAGAGGCCCAGCGCTCCGTGCAATGACATCACATAATTTCCACAGGGGAGGGGAGGGGCGGGGGGGAGTGACCCCAGCTCCCTCAAGCGCTTGACCCGCAGGTTTTGTGGGAGCCACGTCTTCTGCAGAGCAGCAGCTACTTCTTGCTCACTGCCCAGGAACCGAAGACCCTGCTGACTTGTCCCAGGCGAGATAGTAGCTCTTCACTATCACTATCTTCACGACCTCATGACACCTAATGGTCTGATCACCTGATGAGCAGCTCCACCCTGGCCTTTGGCCCCGCGTGCCTCGCGGTGGGGATGCGGCTGTCAGGCTGGCTGTGCTCTAGTTCCCACAGCTCAGTGTGAGAGCTTCGGGGGCCTTAAAAGCGTGCAGCTTGAGGCGCCGCCAGATGTGCCTTTTACTTGTGCCTGACACACAAATCACAGTCCTTCCAAACCCAACAGAGAGGACAGGAAGGTACAAACAGCATGAGGTGGGTGGGAGGACTGGGAATCACTATAGCTAAGAATATGGGCCAGGGCCAGTGGTGCAGGCCCATAATCTCAGCACTCTGAGAGGCTGAGGCAGGAGGATCCCCAGCTTGAGCCTAGCCTGGGCAACTTAGCAACTTGGCAAGACCCAGTTTCAAACTAGATATTTAAAAATGGACTGAGGATATAGTTCAGTGGAAAGGCTCCATGCTCAAACTCCAGGTACATTAATTAATTAATTTAAAAAGAAAGGAAAGGGAATAAAGTAAATTATCTGCTATCTAATTGATGAGATGGTGTGTTTAATAATCACAGTGGTCCTCCTAGAGATTGTTTTGTCCGGTCCTTGCCCCTGTGTGCGGACACTGGACACACACACCCAGAAAGGGCCAGGAGGAAGTGGAATCTTCTCAGCTCTTTCTTCCAACACCCTGAAGACTCACTTTCACCCCACCCCATCCTCCGCCCTCTCCTGAGGAAAACAAACAAGCTGATGTTTGGAAATTACAGATATTACATAACCTCCAGCTACTTGCAGTGCAGTTTGCAAGGAGGCACATTCTCTGCCCTGCTACTGTGTGTCTTGCTTTATACAGAAGCACTAAAAAGAGAGACTTGGAAACATTGGCAGTCCAGCTTGCTCCCTTTTCTTTATTTGCTAGTACTGGGACTGAACCCAGGACCTTCAGACTAAGCTACATCTCCAGCGATTTTAATTTTTTATGTTGAGACAGGGTCTCATTATGATGCTAAATTGCCCAGGCTGAGCTTGAAATTGAGTTTCTCCAGCCTCAGCCTCCCAGAGTGGTAGGATTACAGGACTGCACCACCAGGGGCCAAGTTTTGCCTCTCTCCTACACCTCTTTTCACAAAAAAAAAGAAGGAGGAGGAGGAGGAGGAAGGAAAAAAAGAGAAAAAACCCAACAAGAAAGAATTAAAGGAACACAGTCCCAAGACTTGTTTTTCCTAACGTGAGTATGGTTCTAGTAAGAAGCTCATCAGGACCTCATGGGAGATTTCCTCTGTCTCATGGGTAACTCACCCTGGGGGGACTTTGGGAAACTGACTCCTAAGGGACCTAGAAGAACAATTGTGTACAGTGGCCTTGTGGCCACTGGGCGGAAGACCGACCGGACAGCACCCTCCTGCGGGGGAGAGCGTTTATGCAGCTGCCGCAGAGAGCCGGGGAAGCAGTGTTTCTAAGGGTGTGCTAAGCCACTATCACTGGGAGCAAAGAGAGATCAGATTAGCAGGTCCTGATGGCACGGGTTTGTAATCCTAGCACTCCGGGAGGCTGAGACAGGAGGATTCCAACTTTGAGGCAACCTGGGCAACTTAGCAATTGACCCTGCCTCAAAATCAAAACCAAAAATGGGCTGGAAATGCAGCATAGACAAAAGCCCTGTACACCATCTCTCAATCTCTCTCAATCTCTCTCTCTCTCTCTCTCTCTCTCTCTCTCTCTCACACACACACACACACACACACACACACAATCAGGTTAACCCAAATCCCAGTTTTCCCATAGGGAAGTGATGGCGCTGCTGAGACCTACGTCACCGAGGAGCTAGCCTGAGTCCCAGCGCTCAGATCTTGGGGCTCAACTCTGCCGGCGGTGGGGGACCTCCTCGGCGCTCCGATTCCCATGATTCACTGGGAGTGGGTGAGATGCTGCCACATGAAAAGCACAGCGGAGGCATTCTCCGCTATGGGAAGAAGGGGCGCTGGCGTGGGCGGTGTGGGCGCGGCTGGCCGGCAAGACGCGGTGCTGCTCTGGTAGCCTAGAACAGCCCCAGACACCCTGGAGACGCCCGGCCACCGGGCTGCGGCCGATCTCCCACCTGCCCTCCCTTCCTCCCAGTTGTGCGGCCCAAAATGTCCGCATCACACCATGATCGTCTGCCTCCTGTGTCCACCTCGGCATCCACTCGTTCTCTGCCATCAGCACCTTCCTGGACTCCCACCCTGACCCTTTCCCCGCAGTCCTCTCTACTGCCCGGGCTACCCAACCCACCGCGCTATTCCCAAACACCCCAGCGCGACCAGCACCCGTCACCAGGAAATCGGCACCAGCACTCTGGAGGCCGAACGAGGCAAGCAGATCTCAAGTTCAAGTCCAATTTGGGCAACTAGAGACTTCCTGAGACCCTGTCTCAAAGAATAAAAAGTGGGCTAGGGGTGTGGCCCAGGGCCAAGGCTTCCTTCCCAGGACCACATCATGCCACTCTAGGAACCCCCTTTCTCAATTTCTGTCTTTCCTTTCTTCCGTCCTTCCTTCTTTATTTATTTTCAGAGCTGGGGGGCTGCGAGGAGGTACAACCCCAGCCCTTTTTTCATTTTTTATTTTGAGACAGATTCTTGGCTAAGTTGTTGAACTACACGGGCTGAGCATGCAGTCTGCCTGCCTCAGCTTCCCAGTGTGCTGGGAACACAGGCCTGCGCCACCAAGCCCGGCTACTACCTGCTAATTCGTGTCAACCAACCACAGAATGCTCCCTTCTTCAGAGGCATCCCTGCCACACAGGCCGGAGGCAGCCTGTCCCGCTGCCATCCGTGGCCCTTTGTTAAAGTCACCAGCCACCTGTGACAGTCTTCCTGGTAAGAGGGTCGCCTGCTCACAGACTACTCAGGCCCAACTCCGGGGAGTCTGAGCTCCGGAATGAGAGGCTGGCCTGTGACTTGTACCAAGGCAGCATCACTCAGGGAACAAACCAGCGCAGAAAGCAAGCCATGTTTTCTTCTGCACAGAATATTTGCCAGCCTCAGAGTGGCCAGGGCCTCTGTGATGAGGGAATATGCCCTTCCTGTAGCATACATGGCAGAACCTTAGTCCTTTATTTTTAGAAATTATTTAGTACGCCCCTAACACCATGAGGTGAGCGTGTCATTTACCATGTGCAAACATCATGCTACATACTTCTGTGTATTACCAATGTAGATGTGACTGCTTCCTGATTCCTTTGGTATTTGAGTACACAACTGTACGTGTGTTGCATTTTTTCAAGAAGTAAATCTGAAGATTGAATTTTTCTTTCTACCTTTTTGAATTACAGATTTTTCTGGACTGAAGAAGAGCTTTAAAAAAAAACCTTCCCCACAAATGAAACGTATCTAAAACCTGCAGCAGGGAATGATCTACGTCACACCTGCATGCCTCCAGCCACAAGGAGCTCACTACCCGCCAAGATCTGAATTAGACTGTCTGCAGACACCCTTCTGCCCCGCTTGCTCTGGCTGGCTCGTCTCTGATGTGCTTGGGGATCACTCTGTTTGGCGAGTTGGCGTCCCAGGCACACGGAGCGGAGGAGATGGGGGGTCAGTCACAGAGGGCGGAGGGGGAGCAAAGGTGGGGAGACGGGCAGAACTGGCAGGCCCCGGGTGTTCCAGGCCGACTGCCCTGTTCCATTCGCAGTGTTGTCCTTAGGTAGGGCAGGAGAGGGGGCATTCATTCCCCAGGGGAAGCAAAGAGAGAAAGGTGCCCGAGAGGACCGCCTCCTCCAGCCCCTGCAGAGCAAGGTCTGGCCGGGAGGAAGGAGCGGTGGTCACCTTTCCCTGTCTCAAAATCAAAAATAAATCTTATGCTATCCTCCAATCAAGAAAAAAATAGTTTTGCCTTTTCACCAGGATGGCACAGATGGACAGCCTTTTGCTCGTGGTCCTGGGACCAAGCACAGGCTGCTGCATATGGGGTCAAATCCTGTGCCTTTTTCAGCTCTCACTAAGTCACTAAGCTGCCCAGGCAGGGCTCAGCCTTGTGATCCTCCTGCCTCAGCCTGCCAAAGCAGTGGGCCCTGGGCCCCGGGCTTCTCAACTGCCCCCTGCACACCGCACAGGCCAGCCAGAGGGTGGACACGCCAGGCCTGGCACACAGCCAGGGCCACGTGGCTGCCGGGATCCTATCCATTGCTTTCTGCCAGGTTGAAGACCTGGGCCTGTGGGACAGCCCCACACATCCCCAGTGGAATCGGAGGGCCACGGCCAGGCGGGGGACAGGGCAGCATGGATATTGTTTCTACAGTGGCTCCCGTAGAGAGCCGCCTCCCTGTGGCCGGGCTCCTCTGTGTCCGGGGGCGTGGGGCGCATCTGGGCAGCATCTGCAGAGGCCCCGGCAGCAAGCCCAGCCCCACGCCCCAAGGACGGCAGCTGGACAGGCCTGGGGCTAAGTCCCCCGAGGGAGGGACAGAAGCCAGGCTGCCTCCTGCCTCTGCCACGGGAGACGGGCTCCGGCAGCCAGGACGTCTTCAGGGGACAGGCTGCCAAGATAATAACTAGGGCTTGGGAAGAAACCCGAGGTGTGGCTTGGCCCAGCGGCACTGGGTGGGTCCCACCAACGGCAGATGGCGGTGACATGCTTCAACCAGCCAAGCTGAAGTGGCATGGAGGAGACTGGTGAATTGGGAGGGGAGTACTCAGACAGAGCCACCCCAAGAGGATGGGTGGTCTGCAGGTTCTGATTCTGATTTTATTTTCAATGCTTTGAATTGACCCCAGGGCCTTTGCAAACAGTAGGGAAGCCCTGCCAGGCTACGTTTCTGCCAAATTCTGCTTTCATCTATGTAAAGCCTCTAATGGGCACATTTATTACTTGTTTTGCGGTGCCGGGGAAGGAACTCAGAGCCTTTGCACCTGCTAGGCGAGGGCTCTTCCTGACCTTTGTCCCCAGCCCTCTTTGTGGCCTTGAGGGCAATTCCATTGAGGTCATTCAGTGCAACCGCACCGCGGGGCGCGGGACAAGGCCTCCGCGCCACCGAGAGGGCCCCTGCAGCCTTGTGCGGCCGCTTCCTAGCGTCCCAGAGGCGCCCAGCGCACACTGCCGGCCTGGTCCCCTCCATGGGTTCCTGCTGGGCTACTCCACCACCACCACCACCACCACCACCACCCCCAAACCGCGCGCGTGCCGCCACGCCCTCCCCGCTGCCTCCGCCTGGGGACCAGGCGGCCGTCTTTCCCCGGCCTGTCCCTCCCTCCCGAGCCTCTGCTGGGGTCCACGTCTAGCGGGCCGGGTCCTCGGGGCCTCCCGAGTCGGGCCTCTGCCCCCAGGGTGCTGGGTGACACGCAGGGGTCTGAAGCGCACCCGTGGACCCGCCCCTGGGGAATCTCCTCCGTCCTCACAGCAGCTGAAGACTAAGAATCCCGTCAAGTGCCCCCCTCAGAGGCGGGCACTCCAGGAGGCCGAGGCAGGAGGACTGCAAAAATGAGCCCAGGCTGAGCCACGTAGCCCCTCGGCTTGACCCTGACTCAGAGAGAAAAAAAAAAAAATAAGAAGAGTGGGGGACATAGCTCGGGTGAAGGCCCCGGGTCAGTAACCGGGTAATCGATCGTAGGGGACAGGGAGGCGGCAGCGGCCACGCTTGTTGCGCTCTCAGTCCCAGCAAACTCTTTAGTTAGATTGAGGGGCACGGTTGCACCATCCGGGCACCAAGGGCCCAGGAAGGGCGCACAGAGGCATCCGGGGACCTGCGTTTTGGAGACGAGGTGCTGGAAATTCGAGTAGCCTCCGAATTGCAACCACACGCCAGCCCCTCTGGTTCTGGAATAGCAAGGCCAGTCCAGATATTCGGAATCCACCGGCAGGTCCCCAGCCTCGGTCAGATGTCCCCAGTGCTGCCGCCATCAAGGGTCACGAGGCCTTCTCACAGGGCGGACACCCACAGATTGTCAGCTGTCACCCAGAAGCTCCCAGGACTGACACTCCGCCCCAGAGTAATCGTGCCAGGGTCACCTTAGAGGTGTGGAGGCCTGCCCTAGGGACTGAATTACAGGTCAATCCCCAGAAGGCCGGGCTAGTAGCAAGAGTTTCTGGCGCTGGATGGACGATGGCGCAGGAGGCAGAAGCCTGAGTGAACTAGGAGTACTACAGCTGGAAGTCCCAAACGCACCTGAGCTTGTGTGTTAGACAGCCATATGTAGACGTGTGGGAAGTTGAAGAAAGGAAGCTTTCTTCCTGTGTTTAGAGAATCAAACAGCTCGGAATCAAATATGTGGATTTGGCTGACAAGAGGTACAGAGTTTCAAAGATCCGTAAATGTTCTCTCTGAGGGTTAGGCAGGAGGAAGGAAGGGACAGGAAGCAGCAGGGAGGAGAGGCCCCTCTGGGAGGCCAGGGATCCCCGCAGGGACGACGAAGGAGCTCCAAGACACCCATCTGTCCTCTGAGATGACAGCTGGATTTCTGCATATGGTAGGAAAACCAACGAGCTGGTCTCCAAGACCCCTCAGAAATCCAAAATTCTGCAAACAAAACCAAGGAAGGACTAGAACATTATTTGCTTTGTGCCCTTTCCTGAGGCCCTTCTCCGTTAGGTATTCAAGTCCAGTGGCCCCGCCCACCCACTGAGGACCAAGGAGGCCTCCTGCTCCAGCCTCCCCGGCTTTCGAAGGTGCTCCCCCTGGTGCTCCCTGATGGACCAGCAACACCTGAACTCCCAAGCACCGCCCAGAACCCACCAAGAGGTCAGCACCACCAGGGCTCCCCAAAGCCCCTCCTCAATGCTGGGCACTGCCTGGCCTTGCCTGGCCCCAGGAGGGGGGCAGAGAGAGTGGAGGGAGTATGCAGTCCTCAGGGTGGTTCACCCTCTCCTTACAGCGGAGGGAGGTGGCCAGATCTGAGGATGGGACCTGCCCTGAGCTGTTCCCTCGTGGCCTTCTGCCAACTCCCCAGACAGTTTAGTACTCCAAGCAATATAAAATCTGGACCAGTCCCGGTGGTTCAGGCTGTAACCTCAGCATGCTAGGAGGCTGGGGCAGGAAGATCACAATCCAGGCCCAGCCTAGATGACTCAGACTTAATGAGACTGTCTCAAAATCAAAAATTAAAATGGGCTGGGCATGTCACTCCACACGAAGGCCAGGGGTCAGGTCTTCTGTACTAGAAGTGCCGGAGGGGCAGTGCTTCCGAACAAAAGCCCGGATATGCAGGGGTCCTCGACAGTGTCCCACCCCCGCTGCACTCTCCAGCATCTGGGTGGGCTTGGACCTGCCTCTCCGGGTGGGAGGCCCTGGGGGAATAGCCCTGAGGTCCCAGCTTTGTGGGGGACTTCCTGCTGCCCTCCAGTTCCTGTGTGTGTGCTGAAGGTGAACCCCGGGGTTTCACACTGAGCTACCCCCGGTCAATTTATTATATTTGACTTTGAGATAGGATAGTGTCACACACCAAGTTGCTGAATTGCCCAGGCTGGGCTCGATTTGCGATTCTCTCACCTCCGGAGTGCTGGAATGAGTGCTGGGGTCCTACTCTTTGTTCTCCCACTGCCTCAAGGAACACGGAAGATCAGGAATCCTAACAGGGCTTTTTAAATTGCCCTCGAACTCCAGGGGGGTGGGGGGAACAGGTAACATTTTTTGTCATTCATAAAAGCTACAGTGTAATGTGAATCGCTCCATAAATAAAGACTGCAGATGGCTCCGCCCTTGAGATTGGCCCTGTGTCTGTTGCTGGTCACTTAGAGGTGGCTTCTTAGTTTTAACCTGTGCAGAATTGCAAGAAAATCCATATTCTCTTCCCCTGGATGTCATCAGGACAGATTTGATCAAGGCTTCCAGAGCTCCCATCTCTGTAATCTGGAAGTGACAACCGTTCCAAGCCCCCACCCCGCAAGAAGAAGTTCCCTGCACCTTTAAAGTTGTCCCTGTGCTTACTTAATCAACTCCTTCAGGGTAGGTTTATTTTTATTTAGTAGTTATTTTGAGTAGTGGGGATTGAACACTGGGCTTTGGGGCTTTTCTTTTTAAGTTTTGGGTCTCACTAAGTGGCTAAATTGCCCAGGCTGAGCTCAAACTTAGCCACCCTCCTGCTCAGCCTCCCAGAGCACCCAAATGAAGTTTGACAAGGAGTTTTGCTTGCTCAGCACCCAGAGCCCACTGAAATCCCAATCATCGAGCAGCATTTCTGCAGGAAAAACCAAATGTCATCAGACAAGCTGAGCCCTGTCGTCCTCCAGACTTGTTTACGTGAGGGGGGGGGGGGGGGGGGGGGGGGGGGGGGGAAGGGCACCGGTATGTGTGTTGAAATGAGCTACACCTCCAGAGAAACTTGACTAAAATGCTAACCTAAGACAACAAACGCAAGCAGCAAAGTCACCGTCCCCCACCCGCCCCAGCTCCGTTCCGGGCTGGGCAGGAACATTTGCATTCCCACGGCCGCTCTGGGGGACAGAGTCGAAAGGGAAACACCCCCAGGAGATCCCTGCCTTCCATCCCGGGGGAAAGTCCCCATGCGCTGAGAAAACATTTTTATAATTTCTGTTTTTTTTTCTTTCTGGTACAGAGACAGAACCCAGTGCCTTCGCACTGAGCTACATCCCCAGCCCAGTTTATTTTTTTAAGACAGGATCTTGCCGAGTAGCCAAATTGCCCAGGCTAGGGTCAAACTTGTGATCCTTCTGCCTCAGCCTCCCAGAGTGCACACCCATGCGTTACCACACCCCACTTCTACCATTTCTAGTACTTGTCTCGGTACTCGGCACTGCAAAGCAGTTTCTGGATCCTAGTCGGACAGCGCCCGGACCCCACCCTTCCCCCCACCCCCTCCCACCCCGTCCCGCCCATCTCCCCTGCTTCCACATCTGGCTGGGGACACTGGAATCCGCATCTGGGCTCTACCAAGGAACCCCTCCCACGCTTGATTCCAAACACTCTTCGCCTCTCTGTTTCCCTAACGGTTTTTTCTTTAAATAAACCAACCCCTTCCTTCCCATCCCGGGAGGAGAAAAAAAATCAAACAGACATGAACACGCACCAATAAAGGGGCAAAAATACGCTTTACATATCTACCTATCATCACCATCCCCAAAGACCAGCACTCAACCCGTATGCAAGGAGCAACTCGGTCGGGAAGCTATGAGACTGGAAAACAGGGGTCGGAGCATCGGGCCACAGGGCTATGGAGCTGAGGGTATCCACAAGGCCACCTCCTCCTGCCAACACCGCGGCCTCAGAGCTGAGATTTCGTGGCTGCAAGAAGTGACTGCAGCTGGCCCGGGAGGCTGAGACAGGAGGACCACAAGTCTGAGCCCAGCCTGGGTCTAAAAAGGGCCTGGGGATGTAGCCCCATGGAAGGCAGCCCTGGTACCAGCACCAAAGGGGAAAAAAAAAAAAAGCGATCACAGCCCGATCTGGCTGCTGGCCCCCACCCCTGCTCGAAATTCGCTTCTCTAAACTTGAAGGGAGAAAAGATCTCTGTGTCCACACTTCACTAGAAGCTGCACAGACTTTCAAGAACCAGAGAAAAGCAGCGAAGGGAAAACGCAAGGCCAGACTTAGGAAGGAAGGAACAGAACAGGAGAAGGAAGGAGACGCGCACGGCCAGCCGCTGTCCTACCTGGACGGTCCGGCAACGCAGTGGCTGGCGGCCGGTCCGCTGCCCTGGAGGTGTGTGACCACAGTGAGGGAGGGCCCCGCCTCCTGAGGTTATAAGTTCCCTGCCGCGCTGATGTGCCGGGGTGTGTACGGGGCGGTTGCTTCTTCTCCCTGGGTTTTAAAGGAGTTTCTATGAATCAGTCTGACTTTAAAAAAAAAAAAAAAAAAAAAAAAAATTTGTTGGTGAGCTACGCCCTAAATTGGCAGGCGGTCAACAGCGGCTGGGAGTGAGCCACCAATTCAAAGAAGGCCTGTTGTAGACTCCCTGTGACTCAGACCCGCGCCAGCCACAGTGGAAAAGGACAGCCATGCCTTCCCGTGAGTAACAGGAGCCACTCGGATGCATGCGTCTGCTGAAGCCGGCTCCTCCTCCGTGGCCGAAGGCCACTCGGTTGCCATGGCCTCCGGGCAAAACACAGGTGCCAGTGGCAGGGTGGGAGGTGGGGGAAAGGGCCAGTCCCCTGCTAATGAAAACCAGCTGATCATCCCACGGGACTTCTGGTCTCCCTCCCCCAGCAAGTGCATCATGGCTGCTCAAGGCCCAAGTGAGCAAGGGGTTCTTCTGTTTGTTTTATTTTGTGGGTTACCAGGGATTGAACCCAGGGCCTTCACGCTGAACTACATCTTCAGCCCACCTTTCTGTCCTTCTTTCTCTAACAGAAGAGGGCAAGAACCGAGCCCCCCACTACCACAAATGAAATTGTGGGCTCAGCCCATCAAGAGGATGGCGGGGGGAGCCCCATCATGGGAAAACCACCTTCGGAGTCATGGTGCCCCCTGCCAGGTCCTTGTCAGCCCATTTTCATTTTTGGTTTTAACACGGGATCTTGCTAAATTGCCCAGGCTGGGCTTGAAGTATCCTCCTGTCTCAGCCTCCCATAGAGCTGGGGTTACTGGCCTACACCACGAGGCCAGCAAAAGCAGGGGGGAAAAGGGAAGGTAGGTTCTTTTCTTTCTTTTTTTCTTTTCTTTTCTCTCTCTTTTTTTTTTCCTTTTATACTGGGGATCAAACTCAAGGCCTCTGCACTGAGATACATCCCCAGCTCATTTTTATTTTTGATTTTGAGTCAACATCTTCCTAAATCACTAAATTGCCCAGGTTGGACTTAAACTTGCAGTCCTCCTGCCTCAGCTTCCCTCGGTGTTGGGATTATGAGTTTTAAAGGAGTTTCTATGCATCAGTCTGACCTGGCTGAGGTCTGTTTCTGACGTCCTTGCCAGCCCCTGGGGCGCCACCGTGCACAGGTAGGTGGCTGTGGGAGAGGGACCAGGCAGCCGCCTGGGGCCATGGAGAGCCCTGGAGCCCTGCCTCGAGTGACAGAGCACTGATTGACAGCAGACAATCCGCGGTCTGTAATTACGCCCTTGGAGAGCGCTCTGGTATGGGCTCCACGCCCCCAGGAGGAAGTTGCCTCCTGGAGGACTTTGCTCCGGGATCTCCACATAATAATCCTCTGGACCTTGACCCACAACTGACTTTCTTGAGCCCAGCCAGGGACATGATTGTCATGGCCATGGCCACCTCCCTGCACCAAACACTCCTCCTCTCTCTGTCTCTCTCCCTCTCCCCCTTCCCCCCAGAACTGGGAGGGGCCCAGGAAGGCATCTAGTCCTACAACCTCTGCATTCCACTCTGGAGAGCCAGGGCCTGCCCGCCTGATGCCTGAGGGGAAGCCCAGCTGTCACTGGCTAGCTGTGTGACTTTCAGCAAAGTGCTTGCTCTCTCTGTGCTGCTTCTTCACACATGAAATGTTCCAGTAGGTAGTAGTGATAGTCGTAGTGGTGTGTCACTGAGCTCTCGTGAGCAGCGCGCTCCTAGGGCATGGCGAGCCAGCACATGCTTAGCAAAGGGACTTCCCTGGGGGACACAGTACAGTGAGTTCACACACACACACACACACACACACACACACACACACAGTGATTTGATGTTTCTTCTTCCCGGTTCCCTGGGAGCTGAATTCTATACCTGTGCAAATAACGACATCTTAGTTTTTTCATTAAAAAATGACAATGTTATAAAGATTGCATCAGCTTCTCAAATATTTCCTCACCTCCCCTTTCTCCAATCACTCAGTCGAGAATAAAAATGCCTGTCAGTCCCGGAGGAGCCACTCCCAGCAGAGGGCTGGTATGGGGACCAGGCAGCCCCACCTCGGGGAGAGCAGGAGGGAGAGGACAGAGGGAGGGAGAGGAAGGGAGGGACGGAGGGTGTCTGCAGGTGAGGCTGGGGCCCTGTGGGGAGCTGATTCCCAGGGTTTCTTCTACTCCTAGGGTACCTTCCTCCTCCCAGGCCTCCTAACCCTGTGAAGCTGCACCCCTAAAGCAGGGCCAGACTCAGAGGGAGCTGCCCTGGATGTTAAAGAGTCTGTGGTCTCCTTGCAATTTTTCTTTTATTTATTTTAATTAAATTTATTTTATTTCATTTTTGTAGGGCTTTTGCCGCTAGGCCACATCCCCAGCCCATTTCTTGGAGACAGGGTCTGGCTAACTGTCTAAGTGGCCTAGGCCAGGGTCCAACTCGTGTTCCTGCCTCAGCCTCCCAGACTGCCGAGATTGACTGCAGGCCCATGTCACCAGGACCCGCTAGGCTGCATTTTTTTGGAGCCAGGGAATATTGAGGGAAGTGCCCCTACCCCCTCTTTGTGTTAATAAAAGGGGGGAAAAGCAGAAACTGAACATACTCCAGGAGTCCTTGGTCCTTCTGGATTCCCACAGGGGGCTGAAGAGCTGCAGGACTGAGGGAGGGGCTCTGAGAGCAGAGCCCGAAGAGCAGGAGTTCTAGTTTTTCCTCTCTCCCGGGGCCTTGCCAGGGTGAGGAGCAAGTGAACTGCCCTCAGATGGCCACTGTCTGCTAAATGGACCTAACAAATCTCACCTGCCTGTGCGCTTTTGCAGACATTCAGGCCTGGGGAGTAAATATAAAAGTGTCCTGGTCTCTTAAAACACACACACAAACACACACACACACACACACACACACACACACACACACACACACACACACACACGTGTGCCGTCGTATAGAGCCAAATATTTGATGTAAATATTTTTTTAAGTAAAGTCTCATAGTTAACCCCTCAAAGATTACTGGGCTCATTTTATGAAAGTTATCAGCCAGGCTCTGGTGACAATCGGAAGCTTCTAAGAACCTGAGACAGGGGGATTACAACTTCAAGGTCCTTTCATAACTTAGTGACTTAGCAAGACCATGTCTCAAAATCAGAAATAAATAAATGGGCTGGGGATGTCGCCTAGTGTGAAGGCCCTGGGCTCCATCTGCAGCAGCACAAGCAAAAGAAAAAAAGGGGGAAAAAGAAGAAAAGAAAAAAAGAATCCATTTCTGGCGCAGTGTTGTTTGGGGTAGGTGTTCAAGTCTGAGTTGGCATACACACACCTTCAGTGAGCACAGGAACAGAGCACTTTTCATGTCTGGGACAAGCAGATGTCTCCTAAGGTAGTTCGGGCTCCTACAGACACTGGAAAAGAAGAAAAGCAACACCTTGAACTCATTTTCGCTCAAACTCAACCAGAAAGAATCCTAATCTGTGCGCCAGGGTCCCCAAACTGTTGAATGCACAGGGCATGCCAATGCTAATCTGAGCAAACACTGTTTGAGAGAAATAGATTGCAAAGAGAAAGGAAGAAAAACGCGGTACAGTTTCTTCCAAAGTCAAATGAATGTTTGCTCCCTGCCACGCCTCTGAAATTTGAGAATGTAGCAGAAACTCCTGTCTGTCCCTGCACTTTTTTATCCCTCTTTCACTTTTTTCCAGTTCTGTTCTGTCTTTGGTTTGCCCTTAGGCGGTTGACTTCCGGATTTTGTTGTGGTTGTTGACTTTCTTCAGTTCCTCTTGATGAGTGTAATTTGAATGTGGTGTCACCAGTGAGAAGTCTCTCAGAATGCTTCTCTTCCCTGCTGTCTCTTGTTGTCTCCAGCTGGTTTGTGCTGAAACTGCTGTAGAAGGGTAGTAGCAACGACATTCCAAGGGCACTTCAAGGACAAGGGCGCTCAGCTGGACACCCTGGCGCGTCCTGATGGGAGGAAGGTCTCATAAGGTAGCCCTATTTATAGTTAAGCTAGAGAGATGGTCATACTGACCATGCCGTGGAACAGTGCAGGAGAAAGCCAGCCCTGCCAGGTCACACAATTAATTACCAGATGGCTCCTAGTGTGGTTGATTTTTTTTTTTTTTTAAACAGTGCCAGGGATCAAGCCCAGGACTTTCACACTACATCCCCAGCCATTTTAACTTTTGATTTGGCTAGGCTCAAACTCATGATCCTCCTGCCTCAGCCTCCCAGAGTGCTGGGGATTACAGTCCTGTGCCACCAGGCCCAGCTGCTGTGATCGATTTTCTCAGGTGCTTGGGATTTGTGTAGTGACTGGAAGGCTAGAAGAAAAGGCCTTCCCAGCCATGGTCCTGGGGAATGCAGCTTCCCAGCCAGAGGGCAGAACTAAGCTCACAAAAAACACTACAACAAAATACAAAGGGAAAATGTCCTGTCTTTCTCTGAACACCAGCAAGTGCGAATATGAGGAGGTAGATACTCGGGGAATAGTCATCGTTAGTCCACCACAGTTTTATTTTATGTTTTTGCCCTTGATTTTGTTTTAATGCTATAATTAAACATTTAAAAAGGAAGCTTTAGTACTTATGCACAGTACATTAGCTATCTTTAACATGTGCCCTAGATAGTTCCTCTCCAATCAAAAACACAAGGTCAGAATGATGGCCGGCCCAGGTGAGCGCTGCCACGCCCAGAGGGTGTGGGTTCTTATTTGTACTTTGCCCGGTGTTCTGGAGGGTGCTGTTCCTAGAGCTCTGTGCGTGGCCCACTGCAGGTAAGGACAGGCTATTCATAAGTAACTAAGGTGTGACCAGACTGCCCTGTACCTACAGTGGGCAGAAGGCCCAAGCCCAATAAGTAGGTGCTGTCTGTATACCAGGTGCCCCGTTAAAACGCAGAATGTTAACCACCGAACTAAAATCCATATTTTAAAAAAAAAACTCATGTTTTTCTTTAAGATTTTTTCCTCTTAAAATGAAAAACAAAGTGAACCAGGGGGGTAGGGTGGGGAGGAGGGACTAGGGGGAGGGACAAAAAGAGAGCCGGAAAGCCTTTGTCACCTTGACAAGACAGTATGTGCACAAAATGCTCAACTCCATTGTAAACCTTAAATTTTGCATGTAGACATATCAATAAAACGGGGGAAAAAGATTTTTTCCTCTTCTGCATAGATGCTGGTCAGAGCACGCCGCAGCTGAGCCCTACAGCTTTGGGAACAGCCACTGATACGTGGCCATAAACCAGCTCAAGGAAAATCCAGCACAAGGTGTTTTTTGTTTTTTGTTTTTGTTTTTTGTTTTGAGACAGGGTTTCACTTTGTAGTCCAGACTGTTCCTTAACTTACCCTGTAGCCCAGGCTGGCCTTGTACTCACAGTAACCTTCCTGCCTCAGCCTCTCCATGCTGAGATTACAGGCATGCCCAGCCCATTTATTATAATACTAATTATTATTATTAGTGCAAATTAACAGTACAGATACATGGGTTTCAGTGTGACACTTCCAAACATGCGAGTGCACTCTTTAGGTCACATCTGCCCTCTCTCTCGGCCTCCTTTCTCTTTCCGTTTCCCAGGTCCCCTTCTCCATTCCTAATAGCACCCCTTGTCCACTTTCCCTGAGCCACTAAGTTGCCCAGGCTAGGCTTGAACCTGTGACCTTCCTGCTTCAGCCTCCCAGGCTACCAGGCTTAGAGGTGTGAATACATCGTGCCTAATTGTTGCTCCATTTTATCACATTTTGTTCTTGCTGGAGACAAGGACTCCCTCTGCAGTCCAGGTGGGCCCCTGAACTCACGATGGAGCTGGCCGGGAAAACCGCCATCCTCCTGCCTCAAGACTCCAAAGCACTAGGATTACAGGTGTGCGCAGCCACACCCAAGGTTTTTTGTTTTGTTTTGCTTTGTGTTGCTTTTTTAGTACCAAGGATCAAGCCTAGGGCCTGCACACTGAGCTATATTCCCAGCCCATTTTTATTTTTTATTTTGAAATAAGGTCTCCCTAGTTACCCAGCCTCGGCTCAAATTTGAGATTTACACGTGTGTGCCACAGGGTCTGGCTGTGGCTCCTGTATCTTTTCACCCTGAACGATACAATACAGTGGTGAGTCTCCATATACATATATGTGCATACAATGACACATTTGCCATCTGTATGAAAGAATCCATCTCCCATTCATTGGACTAGCATAAGGTACTAGTTTCATCACCCCATAACCATGTGCAATCTTAGAAAGTTTCCTCGAGGGGCTGGAGGAACGGCACAGCAGTTACTGCACCTGCTTAGCAAACACAAGCCCCTGGGTTTGATTCCCCAGCACCACATAAAGGGGGTGTGATGTACACCTGTAATTCCAGCACTCAGGAGGCTGAGACGGGAGGATTGCTGAGTCCAAGGCCAGCCTGGGCCCCACAGTGAGTTCAGGACCAGCCTGAGCCACAAAACCAGACCCTGTCTCAAAAAGAAGAAGAAGAAGCAGGAGGAAGAGGAGGAGAGAAAGAAAGGAAGAAAGACAGACTTCCTTGAGTCTACTGGGTCTCGGTTTCTTTGAGAGATTTCTCACGATCTTAGGCGTTCCTCCCAGTATTAGCCGTGGGAGTCCCTCCCCAGCTCTAGAAACCCCAGACAAGGTGTATGTAAATGAACCCTGGACCCTCCCCCTTCTTTCCCTGTTTGTCTCCTGAGCTACGATCGGATTGGCCCTGCCATCTTCCCAACGGAGAAGGAGGAGCCGGGCCTGACCCCCTACCCCTGGTCCGCAGGCTCGCTGCCGCCGGAGCTTGTCCTGCGGTCAACCGCTCTCCGGGCCGTGCTCCCCAGACGCTTCGCTCGGGTAGCCCCCTCCATCGAAGCACTGCTTTTCTCACAACTCCACGCCCGGGGCGGCATTGCCCCCGGCTCAGGATGTGACCCTCATTATTTCCACACGCGGGCGGCCACGCAGACCTCCGCAGGGCAGCGGGAGGCCTGCCAGGGGTCTGCCCCAGGGCGGGTGCAGTTCCAAGTGCCCTGCCACCTGCAGCTCCCACAGCACCCTGGGTAGCCAAGTCCACAAGCCCGCGCAGCCTTCCCCAGGAGCCCTAAAATGCCACGCATCCCTGCGGGTAGCAGGGGGACACCAAACAGGTTCCTCAGCCCAGCGGGGTGACGGATGGGTGAGGAAAGGAGGGGTTCATGAGTCACTGGGCTGTGGCTGGGGATGTCCTCGCCTTTCAGGGGCAGCCACCGGCCCAGCCCAGAGGGTTCAGGTCCAAATTCAGGCTTCACTAAAAAATGACCATAACAACAATAAAAGTGATAATAAAAACAACTTATCTTCATACAGGGTTTTTTTTTTTTTTTTTTGAGACAGCGTCTCACTCTGTAGTCCAGGTTGGTCCTGAACTCACTGTGGAGCCCAGACTGACCTCAAACTCACAGCAATCCTCCTGCCTCAGCCTCCCAAGTGATGAGATTAGAGGCATGGACCACCACACCCAGTTGATGTGGTGCAAGGGAATCAAACTCAGAGCCTTCTGCTCGCTAGGCAAGTGCTCTAACTGCTGTGCTATTTCTCGAGCCCTTGAATAGCATTTTATGGATATAATTTTTCATTGTACTAGGATTGATCCCAGGGCCTTCGCTCTGAGCTAAATCCCCAGCCCATCGTCAACCTTTTTGTTTCAAGACTGGACCTCACTAAGTCACTAAATTGCCCGGGTTGGGTTGGGACTTTCCATGCCCCTGCCAAGGTCTCCCAGAGCGCTGGGATCACAGGCCCGCATGGCTGGCCCAGTTGGGCACACATTGCTTGTACAATAACTTTTTATTTTAACTTTATCGGCAAGGTAAAGCCGAGATTCAGAGAAGACTGCTTTCCTGAGGGCACGGAACTGTGAGTAGCACGTGGGTCCTCCGAGTGTGCAAGCCTGTGACTTCACTCTCCCCTCTGTGCTGCTTGCCTGCAGGGAACTTGCAAGCAGGGGCACCCAATCTACAGCCTGTCAGTTTTTTGCCACCCCCTTCTTCTGAGTGAACAGGAACTGTCTGGCACCACATGTAATACACATAGTATAGTCCATGTGCTATAAATAAGTACTAACATTCCTTCTAAAAATTCTTCATTATAACATTAAGAAAATTCAAAGGCAGAAAACATCAGGCCACAGGCTGGACACAGCCGCCCTGAAGGGTCTGCACAGTGGTCCAATCAGGTAGAAGAGTCCAGGAAGGGAAGGTGGCTCTATAATTCTGCAGTTGGTTGCCTTTGGAATTAGGGTGTCCTAGATCCTCATGATGTACTGTATGACCCCAAAGAGACCCTCTGCATGCTGTTCTGAGTGAGGAACTCACCCCACCCAAAAGATCCCGCCGCCGCTTGCCTGCAGTAGCCCCTGGGGTCCTCATCCCAGGCCTAGCTTTGCGGATAAAGAAGCTGATTTAAGGACAGAGTTAAGGGTTTTGGATTGTAGTTCAGTGGTTAGAGCTCTTGCCTAACATGCACAGGCCCTCAGTTCAATTCCCATTACCACATTTGAAAAAAAATGAGCCCAGTGTGGTGGTGCATGCCTGTAATCTTAGCAGGAAGATTGCCATGAGTTCAAGGCCAGCCTGGGATATACAGTGAATTCAGGACCAACCAGTCTGGACCACACATTAAGACCCTGTCTAAAAAAATAATAGATCAAATTATCTTCCCCAAAGATAACACAAATTATTTTCAGAGTATGTGTAGGAACAGTGACATTTTGTTTTGTTTGACTTAAAACATTTTTTCCTTTTTTTTTTTTTTAAATAGGAATTTGCTGTTACTCCAGACTAGCCTTAAACTTCCTGTATAGCCCCGGCTGGACCCAAAACTTGCAATCCTCCTGCCTCACTCAGCCTCCAAGTGTTGGAATTATAGGCATGAATCACTGGCTGGCCTGGAACTTGTGATTCTCCTGCCTCAGCCTCCCAAGGACTGGAACTCTAGGCATGAGCCACTGGCTGGCCTGGAACTTGTGATCCTCCTGTTTCAGGCTCCCTAGTGCTGGAATTATAGGCATGCACTGTGATGCCCAACTAGGAACAGTGACATTTGGACCTGGGCAAAACACTGGTCAAGTGAGTTAGTGAGACCTTGCCTCAAAATCAAAAATAAAAACGGGCTGGGGATGTACTCAGTGTGAAGGCCCCAGGCTCCATACCCAGTATCACAACAACAACATCAACTTTAATGTGGAAAAAAGGACGTGTGGCACTCTGAGGAAGCAGGTAGGGTCATTAGCAGTACAGAAGGTCTCTCTCCCATAACTAATCCACCACACAATCATAATAATACCAGCAAGAAAGCAGATCACTCACCGAAACAGCCGTGAGTAAACCGAAGAAAAACAAGTTCATCTTACAAATATTGCAACACCTAAGATGAATGGCAGGCAGACAGGGACGTGGGAAAGGTGTGGACGGCAGAGGTAACGCTGGCATCTGTGCTTCCCTCGGCTGTGGGCACGTGCATACTGGACATTTTATTTGATTGATTGATTGGTTGGTTGGTTGGTTGGTTGATTGTGGTACTTGGATGGAGCCCAGGGCCTTCACACTGAGCTATAGCTCCACCCCATTTTTTTATTTTTGATTTTGAAACAGGGTCTTGCCAAGCCACTCAATTGCCCAGCCTGGGCCCAAGCTTGAGATCCTCCTGCTTCTCAGCCCTCCAGAATGCCGGGATTACAGCCCCGCCACAGCCCCTCAGCATGAATGGGTTAGGTTGGGTGTCAGAGCAGAAGCAACCAGGGGGCCAGGTGATTGCTTTTCTGAGTTTTACTCCCTAAACACTATCATGTGATGTCATTTGTCACCTGAGTACAGAGGTCACAGGGTAAAATCAGAGCATTAAGACCGAGCAGTGCCACTTAGCTATGAGGCTGCGGCTTCTCTGATCCCATAGGTTTCCCAGCTATAATGTGGGCCACCCTCCTATGCCCACCTCCAGAGGACCTAAGGAATGTAAAACAGATGGAAGCATTTGCAAATGACAAAACCTTCACTCTGGTAACTAGCAGAACCTTTGACCCTATTTAAGAATTGGAGGGTATAAAAACGCATATCTGAAACGGCATGGATTACTAGTATACAGTGATAAAGTGTGGGTGTGAATGGAAACCAGCCGACTTAGCCCTCCCTCGAGCAGACACCCAACTCACATGGAAGGCACAGAGAACGCTCCGCTGGGCTGGAATCTGAAGCATTCTGAAGAGTTCATAACATTTCTTAGTTGGGTCTTGAGGTGCAGGCCTATAATCTCAGTGCTCTGGGAGGCTGAGGCAGGAGGATTGCAAATTCAAGCTCAGAGAAAGCAATTTAGCCACTTAGGAAATCCCTGTCTCAAAATCAAAACCAAAACATACAGCATAATGCAAAGGCCCAGTGGTCTATCCCTAGTACTAGAAAGGAAAAAAGAAAGAAAGGAAGAAAGAGAGAAAAAGAGACAGAGAGAGAAACAAGCACCCCCCCCCAAAAAAAAAAAAATACCAATTCCCAGCAGTCTGCAGGTTGGACACACCTGGCAGAGGGTGGCAGAAAAGCATTGGGCGACCAGGGCTCAGTGGCCGGAAGCACAGTGGGAAGGGACACCATCATTTAACACCTGGAGGTGGCTTCCCCCTCCACAGGCCTTAGTCCTCTCACCACCCACAGTGTTCACCCATTGCACTCCGCAGAAGGCAGTCAGGGGCCCTGGCACATTTCGAGCCTTCCTGGTGCTCTCCGGCCACCTTGACTCACTGCCGGCTCCCTGGCCTCATCCAGCCAGTTCTAAACGCCCAAAATGCCTCCCAGTTTCAGTGGACCTCGTCAGACTTTTTATTACGCAGCTGTGGAGCAGTCACAGTCATGGGAGCTACTATCAAGATCACTAAGATCCAGCCAGGTATCACAGGCCTGTAATCCTAGCACTCTGGGAGGTTGATGCAGGGAGGTCACTAGTTCGAGCCCAACCTGGGCAATTTAGGGACCTAATGTGACTCTGTCTCCATATTAAAAAAAAAAAAATTCAAATTGGACTGGGGTGTAGCTTAGTGTGAAGGCCCTGGGTTCAAGCCCTACTATCACAAAACAAAACAAATGACGCAAATCCATAGGCAGGGAGGAGAGGGTGCCCAGGGAAGGCAGATGCCCAGACAGCCTTTTTCCAGTGCTGTCCTGAGCACCACTTCAGTTCTCTGAAACAAAGATCCAGTGCATCCTGGAAGAGAATTTCACGGGGCAGGTGATCCTTTGGCAGCCACCTGTGCCTGCTCTTGGCCTCTTTAGACTCGCCCTCCCCAGAAGCACCCCAAGGGCCCCTGTGAAGCATTGTGCCTCCGTGCTGCAGGGCCAGATTGCACCATCCAGCCACACCTTCAGAGGGGACAAAGGGCACTTCTTAACCTCCCTGTGTCCCCCACTTAGCTTGCTGAAGGCTGAGTATTCCTCGGTGACGGATGTGAGCAGCCCTCAGGATTTCACAATACCTGGTTGGCCATCATTGTATTTCACAGAGTTCTGTGATATCATGATTATATTAACTATATAATTTGCTGGGCACTTAATGTGCCTGCCACAGCCCTGGGCTGTTGGGGTTTTTGCTTTGTTTGTTTTTTTAAGGTAAGAATCTCAATTTAGAGAGAGTAACTGCCCCATCACAAGGTTAGGAAGTAGCTAAGCAGGACTTTTAACTCGCATCCCTGGGGCTAACGACAGAGCCACTGCCCCACAGATAGCTGTCTCTACTCCAACCACACAGTTTTTGTATTTTTTGGTTCCCTGCATTCACGGAGTCTGTGTCTGCAGATTCTACCCACCACAGATCAAAAACATTTGGGGAAAAACTTGTATCTGTACTTACCCCTGTTTTTCTGTTTTCTTGTTTGTTTTTGTGGTACTTAAGTATCCAACCCAGAGCCTTCACACTGAGCTATATCTCCAGTCCATTTTTATTTGTAATTTTGAGACAGGGTCTTGCTATGTCCCTAAATGACTCAGGCTGGCCAAGAACTTATGATCCTCCTGCCTCAGCCCCCAAGGGTGCTGGGATTACAGGCCTGCACTACCATGCCCAGGTCTCTGGCTCACTTTCAAAGTCCACTGATTCCCTTTGTCCCTACCACTCTACTTCCTACACTGGGCAGAACTGAGCATACTCTATAGATTTGGGTACCTGCAAAGCCAGGCAAGTGTGAGTGTGCCCCAGATCTCAGTAGGGGGGAATGACTGGCACAGGCAGTAGAAAAGTCAGACCCTAGACAGGCCTTCTCAAGCCCGGCCACCCTGCACATGGGCCCAGTGAGCGGGGAGCTCGGATTTCTGCGGCTGCCTCACCTGTGAGCACACAGGCGGCCAGCCAGCCCTCTGAGCTAAGCTGGCTCTTGAGAACCCAGGCATCAAAATCCCTTTGGCGCGAACCAGCCTGGACCCTACAAGAATCCTTAGGGTGCAGAGTCAGGTTAGCTCCACCACCCACCCACCCACCCAAGGCAGGCCACAAGTGACAGCATTTCAACAGTAAAATCATTTTTTCTTCTGGCTTTGGTGGTCACTATTTTTAAAAACAAGAAGCAGCCAGGAAGAACCTGGGTTGGGGGTGGGGGCACGGGGGAGGTAAGCAGCGCAGCCAACACCAGCTTCCTGGCTCAGAAACCCACAGCTCTAGATTCTCTTCCTGTTTGCCCAAAGCGTGTGAGCGTGTGAGAGAGTGTGTGTGTGTGTGTGTGTGTGTGTGTGTGTGTGTGTGTGTGTCCTGCCCACCACACCCAGCAGCTGGAAGGCTCTGCAAGGACTGAGGGAAGGGAAAGCAGCCTTTGCCATGCCCAGGAGCAGACCTCGGAGCACTGGCGTTTCTCTCTTCTGTTTAATGGGTGGGAGAAGGGTGGTGAGCAGGAGGAGAGACCAAGGGGTAGAAACTCGGCTTCAATGGAACAGGATGTACTTAAAATTCTCCCTGTCTGTCACCCATCCAAATCCTGGCCTTGGCTTGAGAGCGGCAGCCCCATGACTTCATACATATTGATGATATTTGGCAATTGGTGGACCACAATTCTAACCATGTATTTTAAACGAATTGAAATGAATGCCTTCCAACCTATGGGAAGGAGTTCCCAAAGGGGGTTTTCTTGGACAAAAATGTGGTGCTGGCGACACAGTGCCCATGGAAGCACCCTCCAGCCAGCCCAGAGGGTGCCTGCGATGTTCCCTGACTTTAAAGAACCCTACGGATTTTTGGAACTTGATATGCTTTGCTTGTTTTGCTTTTGTTTGTTTGTTTTGATGCTCCCACACAAAATAACGCATTGACTGTAAGAAGTCTCTGAAGACTGGGACTCAGCACGAGCCAAGAGCCTGGGATCCGAACGCAGAAGCTGAGCCCCGTGCTCTGTGTCCTGCGTGTCCCACTGACACTGTGTCTGAAATACGAAATGCACTGCTATTATCTAAAAAAATGCAGACCTGATTAGCTAGGCCTGGTGGCTCAGACTTGCCATCCCAGCACTCTGGGAGGCTGGAGCAGGAGGATTGTCAACTCTGAGCCCAGCCAGGCAACATAGGGACTTAGGGAGACCCTGTATCAAAATCAAAACTGAAAATGGGCGGAGAATGTAGCTCAGTGTGAAGGCACACACACATATGTGTGCGATTAATCTTCATTAGCCTACACACAACTTTAGGTACAACTGTATCTGCCTCACTGGCTTTTGCATTTGCAGAATAAGGACATGGAGCTAAGGTCCCCACCACCTCAAAAATCGTAAGACACAATAAAAACGCATTGCGCACAACTCCAGCTCCACAGCCATTTCATGGCCGAGCCTGGCTGCTTCTTCCTTTGCTTTACTTCCTGTATGGACGATTTTCTCCATTCCAGAGTTGTCCACACTAGGTCAGCTGTCAAGCCACCCACTGCCATATTGACTGTGAGCACTGTCTGTACAGTGGTTCTGATTGTGTTTAGTGCTGCTGAGTATCACGTGGGGCTGCTCAGTACAGCTAGTGTTGAGGGCCTTTTCTTAGTTCTGAATCTGTACATGGCACTGACTGTCTCTGTCCCTCTTTCAGCCTCCCCAGCACCTGTCACAGGACCACACAGCCCACTGCCTCTCATCCTGGTCCTCACCTACTCCTCATTCTCCACAGGATTACAGGGGATAAAACTCGGGGCCTTCACACTGAGCTACATCCCAGACCTTTCAGCATTTTTTATTTTAAGACAAGTCTTGCTAAGTTGCTAAGTTGCCCAGGCTGGGCTCAAACTTGCTATCCTCCTGCCTCAACCTCCCAAAGTGCTGGGATTATAGGCCTACATCACCAGACCCAGTTTGTCCATCCTTTTTTCTGTACCAATGGTGTTGAAAGGGCATGACCCTGTGTCCTCTCCTCAGCAGCAAGTGTAGTAGTTGGTATACAGACACTTAACAGATGACTGTTAATCGAAGAGTCTAATGGAACTAATTGCAACTAATTCAGCAGTGATTATACTTGCTTCATCTTTCTATTTCTAGCACAAACTCCATGTGACCATTGCAATAACAGCACCCACTGATGGTCAAGTGTGAGGACCAGGGTCATGTGCAGTCTATGACTTGGCAACAAGCCAGGGTGAAGAACACTGGTCCATTCTCAGCTTGCTCCACTAATGATGCACTCCTCAACTGGAGTTTCTCCTCTCTTGGTTTCATTCTCATATCTGTAGGTGAGGAGGAAGATGACTCACTTCTGACATCCTATAGAGAGAAAGACTCTCCATAGAGCTATCAATTTATTTTTGTAAATACGATGGCCTCCATAGAGTCAATCCAAAAGGCAATTAGTACATGATGACAAAGATTATGAAATATGTGCTCATGAGAAAGCATGACCTATGACTAAGGAACAAGAGGTTTTGGTCTTCCTCCCCTAGTAACACTCTGATCGTAAGTGAAAAGCAGCTGAGCTTGCTGGTGCTCGCCTACAATTTCAGCACACTGCGAGGCTGAGGCAGGATGATCATAAACCCAGCCAGGGTAATTTAAACATTTAGCAAGACTTTGTGAAAGAAAAGTTTTTAAAGAAGGAAATAAAATTAAACAGATTTTCAAAAGGGCCAGAGATATAGCTCATTGCAAAGTCTCTGGGTTCAATCACCAGTGCCACAAATAAACAAATAGGCAAAACCTTCTTATTACAAGTTCCAGAATGGAAGTCTGCCCTTTCAGTGGTTCAGTAGAATAGCAACCAAGTTGTCAACCCTACAGGATCTGACTGACATTTGCAGCTCTCCGTTGGGTCACCTGGAGCCTAGGGGTTAAAGATCCAGCACCTCCCAGAGAAGGTCGTGAACCAGGAAGGACTCTCCTCAGACAGGTTTGTCTACAGGGTTAAATCAATCCACTGAATTAAAGGGTGGAGGCAAGTCTACACCCCTTTGGCCAAAGTCATTCTGAGGGAAACAGCTCCTTTGTAACCTGAAGTCTTCGCTTTTGTGTAGAGAGAGGTGGCTCCCAGCTCCTGCGTGTCTTTTGCTTCTTTATATCACCTGTAAGACAGGTAGGTATAGTAGCAGGGCATGGTGGTACACACCTGTAATCCCAGCAACTCGGGAGACTGAGGCAGGAGGATTGCTGTGCGGCCAGCCTGCGTTACAAAGTGAGCTCAGAACCAGCCTGCACCACAGATGGGGACTTTTTCTTAAGAAAAGAAGAAAGAAAGAAAGAAAGAAAGAAAGAAAGAAAGAAAGAAAGAGGAGAGAAGAAGAGAAATAAAGGCTTCCAGTCAAGATGGCAGCCAAGTAACACGGCTACAAAATTTCTTCTCATGGACTCACTTAAAAAGTTGAGATCATAATTAAAAATTGCCCGTTCAACTTAGCTAGGAGAGGAAGGAGTGCCAAAACAATCGAAAGGAGGCCATGGGAAGATCAAAAATCCCAAAGACACATCAGAAGCAGAGGAAAACAGCAGCCCAAGAAGCTGCTCCAGGCCAACTAGGAGCAGCCCCGTGCCACTGGCACCCACAGATAGATGAAAACCCATAGCCTGGAACCTGTGACCAAGGTGAGTGCAGATCCAGGAGAACTGGGAATTGACAGCAGCTGGCAGCCCCAGCCTCCAGAAACGAGGTAGTGCTGGTAGTGCGAACCACAAGTGCACCGTGAGCTCCCCCTAGGAAAGGCCTCCTGAGCCTAGACCAGAAGCAGTGCTCAGCAGCTATAAGAGGCAGTGATGTAAGCAGGAAACCATTTTTTTTTTTTTAAAGAGACGGAGACTGACCAATTTAGAGGAAAAACAGGCTCAGAAGAGCTCATCAGGGTTTTGGGGGTCACTCTTAGCAGTGCCTCAGGAAAAAAAAAACTGGCACAAGAGACAATTGCAGAGAGGAGAGAAAGACCAGACCCCTGAACTGCTTGAGTGTAGCGGGAGCACTTCTCCAGGTGGAGAGCCCTGCCCTCAGGGTAGGGGAGCCAGGACAGAGCTTTGCTGAGGGGGCTGGGTGTGATCATGACACCTCAGAGGTCAGCAGACTGTTAGGTCCTCCCACACTGCGTACTCCCTGGACAAGACTCAGAGGAATTTCAGCATCCCCACACACCCTCATACGTGTTCAAAAAAAACCTTCTCGGCTAGGCCTTTAAAGTGAAGTCCCTCAACAACAGAAACATGGGGAGAAGACAAGGCAACAGGTACTCACAGAGATGCCTGAGACTCCAGAAACTAATGGCATGGGCCCTGAAATAGTGGAACTCATACAGAAGGAAGTCAAAAGCAAATAAATGAGTTGAACAGCCAGTTCAAACAAGATATTCTCAAAGAAATGCAAGCAATGACCAGCAGGCTTAAAGAGGATCTTACTAAACAGATAGTGGTCCTCCTAAAGACAAAGCTCACTGAGCACATAGAAGCCACAAATAAAACGTTGGCCAAGGTAAATAAGAAAATGCAAGATATGAAGGAACATTTTGATAGAGCAGTGGAAATTTTGAAAAGAAATCTAGCTGAAATTCAGGATATTTAAAAATACATTTGAAAGCAGGGGAAGTCGACTCTGGGGCAAAAAACCCAGGTAAGCATGGTATTTTTTTTATTAATAAAGGGAGTTGCAAAGGACTGGTTGGGCATTTGGGAGTTTCTTTCTTTTTCGTTGTGTTTTGTGTTTATGGTCCTGGGGAGTGACCCCAGGGCCCTGTGCATGCTAGACGATTGTTCTACCACTGAGCTACACCCCAGCCCTTTGAAAATTTCTTGACTTCACAAGGGTCCAACCAGGAGAATGAGACTCAGAGCTGGAAGCTAGACCCTGACTCAAACACACACACACACACACACACACACACACACACACACACTGGCCTATTGCCCCTCTGGCTGCGAAGTACTAGGAAAGGCTAGGCACAAATGGCGAGGAATCTGCCATCCCAAGGCTGCATCTGAACACAGTGATTTACAGCCCATAGTGAGGGTTGGGGCAAAGGTTGGGCTCATTGGAAGGCTAGGGCTTTTTTTTGAGAGAAAGAGAGAGAGAGGGTTCTAGGCTGGCCTCAACCTCAAGGAAATCTTCCTGCCTCAGCCTCCCAAATGCTGGGATTAGAGCATGAGCCACCATACCCAGCTATTATATGTGCTGAGGGGCCACACCCAGGGCCTCTCCTTTCCTAGGCTAGCCCCACCCATGGAATCTTTCCAAACCATAATAAATATGACCATTTTACAAGAATAAAATAGCATATTCTTTGTATTTGCATGGTCATAGGGATTGAGCTTGGTGGCTTCCCGCTGAGCTACACCCCCAGTCCATTTTTTATTTTTGATTTTAAGACAAAGTCTTACTCAGTTACCAAGTTGCCCACGCTGGGCTTGACCTTGCAATCCTCCTGCCTCAGTCTCCCGGCATGATGGCATTATCGGCCTCTATCACCAGGCCCAACTTCAAAGAACATACTTTTATGGTGATACGTGCCAAACACAGAAACCTATCCAAGTCAAAGGTAGGAAATACACCAAGTTTGTAGTAAAAAGCCAAGGCAGAGTATATATATTTTCTCAACAGCATACTAAATAAACCTAACTTATTTTCCAAAAATCCTTAGATCAGTTGGGACACAGCTCTGTGATTAAGGCACTTACCTAGTAAGCACAAGGCTCTGGATTTGACTTCTCAGCACCACAAGAGCAGGGTGTGGTGGCTCACACCTGTAATCAGGAGGCTGAGGCAGGAGGATCGCCATGTGTTAGAGACCAGCCTGGGCTATAGAGTGAGTTGAGCATCAGTCTGGACTATAGAGCAAGACTCTGTCTCCAAAAAAAAAAAAAAAGAAAAAAGAAAGAAAGAAACTTAAATCAAATAGCCTCAAAATCCAACACCAATTGGATTCTAAGAACAAGAGGAAATGCAGAACTCACGGCGTTTGAGGATGGGAATGACGAAGATGATGATGAAGGCACTGACACTTGATCCCAGAGCCATGACGCATGTGTGGGGAGGCAGGGAGGCCCACGGGGTCCCGTTGCGTTTCGGCTGGGGACGCTGCCTTCGACCGGTCTGGTGCCTGAGGGCAGAGCCCAGGCAACCACTGCCTTTCTGAGCCTGGCAATTCTTCACTGTTCTGCCAGCACGCGCCAGGGACCGAGCCGCCAGTCATGCCAACACCTGTGGGCAGCACGCAGGCCCCCTGATGCGCACACATAGTGGGGTTTTATGTGCAATGAAGGTTCTATTTTCTCTATCTGTATAGCACACCCCTTTCTCTTCCCTCTCTCTCACCCCACCCCTACTGACACTCTCCCTCACCACAAAGCCCCCCTACTTTCTTCCATCTCTCTATTACTTTTCTTATGGTCTAGTTTTCTCACATTAGAGAAACCATGTGGTATTTGACTTTCTGTGTCTGATTCATTTTGCTAAGCATAATGGTTTCAAGGTGCAGCCATTTTCCTACAAATGACTCAGATATGTCCTTCTTTGTGGCAGAGTAGTTCTCCCTTGTGTATATATGCCACGTCTTCTTGTCTGCTCACCTGTGGTTGGGCATATTGGCTTCCTCTGAGATTTGACGATTAGAAATTTGCACACACATCTCTTAAGCATGTAAATACTTAGCAACCTAAATGTGCTTGTTAGAATGTATTTTCAGATTCTGGAAATTCTTAGATGGAAATGACCAGGTGAGGCCCCTCTACAAGAAAGACCAGTGCAGAATGTGCTTTTCTGCTGTCTCAAAATGATAGGGGTTACCGCAGGTGTGTCCAACATGCAGCTTGGCAGGGGTTTTTTCCCCCTTGATTTTTTAAATGTTAAAATGAAAAAAAAATTTTAAAGGAAGTTTTAGTACTTACATACATCAACTATATGTAAACTGGCCCGTAATTCCCACACTCAGGGACACTGAGGCAAGAGAATCTCAAATTCAAGCCCAGCCTGGGTAATTTATCAACTTAGAGAGATCTTGTCTCAAAACTAAAACTAAAAATGGTCTGGAAATATAGCTTAGTTTGAAGGCCTTGGGTTAAATACCCAGTGTTCCCTCTTCCCCCACCACATGCATACACACCAAACTTATGTGCGTGTGTGTGTGTGTGTGTGTGTGTGTGTGTGTGTATTTTATATGTAGCCCAAGACAATTCTTCTCTCTACTCATAAAACAAGGGTGAAAGAATCTGGTAGGCCACAGGTTTGACATGCCTGGGTTACAGGGAACCAAAGTCACACCCCCAGAGTGTCATGGAAACCAGGCCTTGCTTAGGCTCGGCCTCTAGGCGGAAGAAGAACAAGGTCTGGGAACCGGGCAGGCAGGGATGCAAACGCCTAGCACAGTGACAAGGCAGTCCTTCCTGGAGAAGGTGAAGACACTGCAGAGGCAACGGAAGGAATGTCACTTGAGGCAGCTAGGAATGTGACAGTGGCCCAGATCTATAGAGCTGCACAGTATGAAACCCAGGCCTGCCTTCTTTTCTGTGGTTTCACAATGATTCGCCTAAGAAAGGTGGGGTCTCCTGGCCCCTGGAAAGGAGCAAAGCTGGTGATCCCAGAGAATGGACTGCTGATTCAGAAAGTGGTGGAAGAAAAGATTACGTATTTCTGGCTGCAGCCCCATCCAATTCTGGACTCAGTTCTGTTCTCCCTGAAGCCTGTCTCCCTGGCTCTGCAGCCTTGGCAGGTATCCTCAGGTCTCAGAACAGTGACTCCCCCCAGGATCAGGGACTTGTATGCCTCTCTCTCTCTCTCTCTCTCTCTCTCTCTCTCTCTCTCTCTCTCTCTCTCTCTCCCTGTCTTTGTTGCTTCTGTTTATGGCACTCGGTTTGGAGCTCAGGGCCTTCACACTGAACTATACCTCCAGCCCATTTTTTGGTTTTCATTTTGAGACAGGATCTCACTAAGTTGCTAGGTTCTCCAAGATCCTCCTGCCTCAGCCTCCCAGAGTGCTGGAATTACAGATCTGTGCCATGGGCTTGGCAATATGTGTTTCAAGTAAGAGCCTGCTTGGGACCAATTCTTTCATGATCACCTGGCCGTGCCAGGAAGAGTTAACTTGGTTTCCGCTTCTTCCGGCCCCCTCTCCCTCATGGCCGACAGAAGATTTTCCGTTCCCTCTGCAGACGTGCCTGGCGTCTGGCTGCCCCCGCTCCTCCCACCCCACTCATTGCCACATCTGGAAGAGCCATGCTCACATCTGGAGGCCATTCTCGTTCTGGAAGATGGCTTTCCACATTCTTTTCTTTGAAACTCAATCCACATAACCCCTTGTTCCACAGGACCTCGGAGCCACTGGGATCCTGGGACTGCTCACAGAGGCTCCGGAAAAGTCCTTTGTTTCAGCCTTCCATGGTGGAATTTATGACTCAAACTGAATCAACATGATGTTTCTGACTGCTTTAAAAAGATCTTTTAGAGTTTCATGTCTAAAAGGACGAGAAGTTCTAGCCTGGGTCACACACAGAAGGAAGGCGAGAAACCAGATGTTGAGCAATCACAGGGCTGAGTCCGGGTATTAGGTCTGTGACCTTGAACAGGAGAGGTCCTTACCCCGTCCATCTGGCTGGGCAGGAGCATGGGAGGACAAGTTGATATATCAGGTTCGGGCTCAGGGGCGCATGCCTGTAATCCAAGCACTCAGGGAGGCTGAGGCGGGAGCATCTCAAGTTCCAGTCCAGCCTGAGCAATTTAGTGACAAGTCTTGTCTCAAACCAAAACTAAAAAATGGGCTGGGGGTGTAGTCTAGTGCAAAGACTCTAGGTTCCTTCCGCAACACTGAAAATAATAATGTTAAAAGATAAGAAAAATTGTCATTAATCAGTCTTGAAATAATAACCTACTCCACCTTGCTTCCTGTCATATAATATTTTTTTTCTTTTAAGCTCTCACTGATTTCCTGACCATCCCTGGTAATTCTCCAGTGAGCCTGTGGACACAGGGGCGTGGCTGGAAGGAAATTCACATTCCTGAAGTGCACACAGAGGGACTGATTCATCCCTGCCCCCCTCTCCTGTGGAAGGCGGCACCCTCGTGGCCCCTTGGGTGTGAAGGGGAAACGCGTGGCGCTCCTTCGACCCACTTCCTGCCTGCACCTGAGTCAGGTTTACACGTCATGGGGAGAATGCCTGTGGCAGCTGCCCCGTTTTGGCCAGTCCGCCAGCCCAGGGAGGAACACAACTGCCCCTTCAGCGGGACACTGCCAGCCGGCTATCCTAGCCCTTGGCTACATTGCCTGGCAACCAGCGGGCAGGAGAAGGGAGGAATGAGAGCAGGAAGGCGACCTGTGATCCCAGCACTCTAGAAGGCCGAAGCAGGACCATCCCAAGTTCAGCCCTATCTGTGCAGGCCCCTGTCCCGAAACGAGACATAGCATTGGGCTAAGCATGCAGGCCTTGGGCTTGCACCCAGGGTCAGGCGGGACAGGACCAGGGCCTCCAACCGCGCCCCCCCCCCAACACCCCTAGGGGAAGGGTGTTAGTGAGTCTCACGGGGAGGGCGCCAGTGGGCGTGAACCTCCAAAGCAGCGTGCCAGGAGTGGGAAGGCACTCAGTGTTTCCATTTTCTTATTTTTAAAATACTAGAACAAGAGGAGGAGGGGGTGGTCCTCTCTCTTAGATGAGTTGGCAGGGCAAGAGGAAAACGCTGAATAAGTACTTATAAACCCCAGGGAATCGTTCCGGGTGGAGATGGAGCGGGCCGGTGAAATCGTGTGCTGAACTCTAAGACGCGACTGGAAATGCAGCCAAAGAGTAGCTTTCACGGCGAGATCCGAAATGCTGCAACGGCACAGGCCTGGTGGGGTTTCTGTGGGCTCCTGGGGTTGGGGGTGGCGAGAGGGACAGACGATTCCGCGGCCCGGCCTATCTCAGGTCAGGGCGGCTGGCCGCCCGCCCGCAGGGCTGGATTGCTGACCGAGGTGGCAGCAAGACGTTCTGTGCCAGCTGGGGCTACTACGGAGGGTCGGAAGCGACCCGCGACAGCCTGTTCTCAGGCCCGGTGTCTGTGTGCGAGCCCGGCCTGGTAACGCAGACCTGGAATCGCAGGCGTCCTTCGGCTGCCCTTCACCGGGCTGGAGTCCCCTATTCAGCTTGTACTCCAAAGAAGCCCTGTTTTCTCTTTTAATACTACACAAACTTAAAGTTTTTCAAAGTCATGCAGGCACATGATCTAATTTTTTTTTAAGTATAGATGATTTTTTTGAGACAGGGTCTCACTGTGTAGCCCAGGCTGGTCCCGATTTCACTATGGCGCCCAGGCTGGCCTTGGACTCACGGCAATTCTCCTGCCTCAGCCTGTCGAGTGCTGGGATAACAGGTGTGCACCACCATGCCCTAACCACTGAGCCATTCCTCCAGCCCCAAGTATAGATGGCTTTTCACTCCCTCTACCAAATCTTTGCTCATTTAAGAAGTGTTTTTCTTGTGCTTACTTTCATCTCTCTAGAAACAATTTCCTGGTTTCTATACAGGTCTCGTGCTTTCTTCTTTCTTTCGTGTGGTACTGGAGATCAAACCCAAGGCCTTCACGTGGAGGTACACCCCCAGCCTATGTTTATTTCTGATTTTGAGACAGGGTCTCACTAAATCAATAAGTTCCCAGGCTAGGCTCAAACTGCAGTCCTCCTGCCTCAGCCTCCCAGAGTGCTGGGATTATAGGCCAGTGCCACTAGGCCAAGCTGATACAACTTATTTATTTATTTATTTATTTATTTATTTATTTTTGAGGCAGAGTCTCACTTTGTAGTCCAGGCTGGTCCTGAACTCACTAAGTAGCCCAGGCTGGCCCAACTCACAGCAGTTCTCCTGCCTCAGCCTCCTGAGTGCTGGGATTACAGGCGTGTGTGTGCTGTGGGGGACTCAAACTCAGGGCTTTGATCTTGTCAGGCAAGTGCTTTAACCATTGAGCTATTCCTCCAGCCTCTACAGCTATTTTTAAATTTGGCAACTTTACAGAGCATCTTGTGCACTGGAACACTAATAAGTAATGATTCAACACACATGGAACTGACTTCTGTCTCCCCACCAAGGAATCGACGATGCAGAAGAAGAGGGGTAGAAGCACATGCTGCAGAACAGCGGACCAGAGAACTAACGCGCTACAAGGGGCCACCAACCTGGGGGTTCACACCCACGGACTCAGGCCACCCACGATGGACAACAGCAGCATCTGTGCTCAACATGTGCATGCCTTGCTTCCTTATCACCATTTTCGAAACAATATAGCACAACTACTATGTACAAAGCATTTGTGTTGTACTGGGCATTACACATGACCAGGTAGGATTTAGAGCAGGCATGTCTCACCTGTGGCCTGTTTGTTTGCTTGTTTGTGTATTTTTGGGTAAAAAGGAACTGTTTTTGCTGGACCACATGTAAAATATATAATATAGTTATTGTACATATAAGCAATTTTTTCTAATTTTTTTCATCATAACATTAAGCAAACCACAACCCAAAACAATGGAGACTAGTAGCTAGGATACCCTGATTTAGACTGATCAGGAGGATATAAAAGGTCATATGCAAATACTAAGCTGTTTTATACGAGGGACTCAAGAGCCCTCAGATTCTGGTATCCAAGGACTTGCCTGAAAACAGCCTCCTGCGGACCTTGAGGGATGACAATAATTACTACCTGTGGGATGTTTGTCAACTGACGCAACTTCTCCACGCTTAGGATACTTTAAAAATGTCTGAAAATGTACATTACCGTTTCCTTTATCTATAATATCTTCTCTGGTCTCTCTCGAGACCTGCAGCAAAATTGTCACCCTGTGTTTCCCTTCACTATTGTCCTGGATTCCAGAATCCTGTGGCCCTCGAGCTTGCTTTACGCCTTCATTTTGCAGGAGTGTCTTCTCAAATGACTTTCTCAAACAAACACGTAGAATGACGCCTCTGACTTTCCTTTCATCTGTCCGAAAATATCCTTTCTTTCAAAATTTACAGATATTTTGCTGAACACTGAATTCAAACTGAGAAATCATCTTTCATAATATAAAACAATGGACTATTTTCTATAAATCTGGATTGCTGTTAGAGGTCTTAGGTGCCCTTTTATTTATAGGATGATATTCTTTTTTTCTCTCTTTGAAAACATTAGGATTCCCTTTTTATCGGTAGCATCCTAATTGTTTAATACTGCATTTGGCAGCTTTTATTCATTGTAGCTGAGAATTAAGCAACCATTTCCTTCTCAAACTCTACATCCTTGAAGTCCAGGAAGTTGTCTTGTGATACTGCTCAGCGATTCCTTCCTACATCATTCGCCTCCTTGGTGTCTGAGGAGACCTCCTGTCAGGCAGATCTCAACTCCCCTGTTATTTCATGGGCTACCCTCTTGTTTGTCTCTCTCACTTCTCTCTGTTCTCTGTGTTTCACTTGCCCTCTATTTTATCCACTGATTTTTAATCAACATTTTCATAACATCCTCTTCTTTTAATTCCTGTGTACTTTAAATCAATATGTTGTTACATGGTTAAGTCAAGGTATATAACATAGGCATTTAAATTACCTCACAAACTTCTTTTTGTAATGAGAATATTTAAGATCCGTTCTTCAGCAATCTTGAAATATACAATATCTGATTAATCAGATTCATTATGATGTTCTAGCTTAGTACCCTCTAAATAGAGGTCTTTAGTTGAAGCGATGTCTTCATAAATGTCTCTGAGGATAAAAATTAGAGTGTTTTCAAGCTCCTTACATACCCTGAGCTAACTCTTGTTTTCCTGTGGCTTCTTTTCTTTTCTGTTTTTGAGACAGAGTTTCACCCTGTGGTCCAAGCTGGGTCTGAACTCACTATGTGGCCCAGGCTGGCCTCAAACTCATAGAAATCCTCCTGTCTCAACCTCTGGGATTACAGGCATGTACCACCACACCCAGCTTATGCGGTGCTGGGAGATTGAACTCAGATACTGTGGGAAATTCACGCCGGCATTTAATCCTTTCATGTCATGTCAAGAGCGCTCAGATGGTGAATAAAATAAATGTGTGTTCCACGAAACAAGACCAAGAATGACAGCGCTGAGAGTTTCCAGAGAGGAGACCTAGATCCCTTGGAATGGAACAGGAATCCTTAGTATCATCACTGGATGCCAGACAAAGATTTATTTTTCAGTGTTGAAAGACAAAAAGAAGACAAACTTTCAATTTACAATTTTAACTGTGGTTAAGCTATTTTTTAAATTTGGGGGCAAATAAAAGCATATGTAATACCCTTCTACTATTCTCTTGGGAAAACACTCCAGTGAGAAGAGAAATAAATGCAAGGGAAAACGGTGACACTTGCATTACTTAAGAGTAAATTAATATATACCATATAATTCTTTTATTTTTTCCCAAAAACATTAACAAAAAAATTAAGGTTCACATAAGATAAGATTCATCAAAAGCCTGAGAAGACAATATTAATGAAAAGAAGATATGCTTGAAGAAATAAATATCATTCCTCAAAATTAAAGAAAGTAAGACTTTGACGGAAAGTACTTATGGACTACTATGTAACACAAGGGGGTCGTTCTACCATGAGATACATCACAGAGAATTTATAAGGTGTCCACATAAATTAAAAACTTGCAATGGGACCCTACCATTCTGGGAAGCTGAGGCAGAGGATCAAGTTTTATAGCCCATTCTAGGCAACTTGGTAACTTAGTGAGACCCTATGTCAAAATCATGATTAAAGAAAAAATGGTCTGAAGAAGCAGCTCAGTGTTAAACCCTAGATTTAACTACCAATACCACATGAGGGGGGGGGGTAAAACTTGCATTAATAAACAACTGTTGTAGATATTAAGATTACAGTCACTTCATGAGGCTAGTAAGCTTAATTTTGATTCCAAAATCAAATATAAGTAATACTATAAAATACATTATCTATACACATACACGTACTTAACATATTCGGAAACTCCCACTAATAAATTACAGAAAAGATCAGAAACTCAAAAGAAAAATGAGCAAAATGTGTAATATGCAAGTTTGGGAATGAGTACCACATACAAGCAAAGCTACGGTAAATTCCTAAAAATCAGGGAGGTGGGGGGAGATTTTTTTTTCTTTTTGAAACAAGGTCTCAAATTCTATAATCCAAGCTGATCCTGAACTCACTATGTATCCTGGCTGGCCTTGAACTCAGGGCAATCCTGAAATTTCATTCTCCAGAGATTACAGGCATGGCCACTATGTCTGATTTATGCGGTGCTGGAGAATCAAACTCAGGGCCTTGGGCTTGCTACACAAGCTCTCTAAATGCTGTGCTCTTCCCCCAGCCCCCCCGCCCCCCCCCCTACAAATTTAAAAACAAGGATATGTTAGTTTACACACAGCCGGTAGGTAAAATCAGAGAATGCCGAGTGCTGGAGCAGAGTCAGGGAAACAGCTGGCCGGTGCAGGGATGTTTAGCTGGTGCCGCCATTCTGTTTGGTGAAATCACAAACTCTTATTCCCGAAGCCACCCAGGGAATCTCTCACCAGGGTCCACGCAGCCCATCCACATGCAGAGTGCGGCTGTCCCCTCAGCAGCCTGCTGTGTGAGTGGGGCTTCGGGGACCCAGAAGGGGGACAGAAGGGAATGTTCGCTGGGCCCGATGGAACAGGCCTGTCATCCTCGCGCTCTGGGAGGCTGAGGCAGGTGGATCCCAAGTTCAAGTCCAGACCTGGGCAACTTAGCGACTTAGTGAGACCCTGCCTCAACGTCAAAACTAAAAAATGGGCTGGGGTTGGAGCTCCATTGAGACCCTGAGTTCCATCCCCAGTACAGAAAAATATAAATAAAATAAGGCCCGAATGCAGCCGAGATCAGAGATGAAAGACAAAGTACGGAAACGAAGCCAACACTCTGCCCTGGGCAGCCTGGGATGCACGTACTGAAGCTCCGCACTTTGCAGACCGAAGCCCTCACGCGCAAGCCTGCACCAACGCCCGGGACTCCGCGGGACCACACAGTGCAGGCAGGACATCCGCGAGAGCCGCCAGGCTGCCTCGGCTTTGCCCAGGTGAGCTGGGCAGGGGGAGCGTCCCTTCCACCTGGCCTGGCAGGAAAGAGGAAGCCCCGCCCTGCATAACTGCACCCCTCCCCACGCTCTGCCATCCCGGCACAGTGAAGGTGTCCCCCGATGCCCTTTTTGGTCCTCACAGCCCAGGGCTCCTCTACCCGAGCAGTTCCACTCATGCCCACCCCACCCCCCAAGTCAGACTGGATGGTCTGACACTGGCCACCGCCCTCACTCCAACATGGTCCCCCACGGATCTCATGCAACTCCGGGACCTAGGAGGAGAGAGAGAGAGGTAAGAAATCGGCTGGAGTGAGAGCCTGTGTTTTCTGGGGAAGTCACTTCGGCAGCCATGACATCTGGCCCTCTTAGTAATCTAACTGAGCAACTGGACAAAGAATCGCCACCTCCCACAGACAGAAACCCTGACTTTCTGAGGCGACACACTGTTGCTGAGAAAGCAGTGCAAGGTGAACCTTAAAAGCTGTGTCCAGTGACTCAGGCTGGTAATCCCAGCACTCTGAGAGGCTGAGGCAGGAGGATCCCAACCCCAATCTTAGCCTGGGAATTTAGTAACTTAGAGAGACCCTGTCTCAATATCAAGAGTAAAAAATGGACTGAAGATAGATCTTAGTATTAAAGCTCTGGGCTCAATCCCCAGTACCATAAGCCAATAAGTACATGAATAATTTTAAAAATCCAGTCTGATAAACAGAAGGCTATTGATGAGCAGAGAAGAGTAACTCAAGGCAGAATCAGCTCCTTCTCTCTGGGTAGCTCAGCCACTTCTAATGCTATGGGCTGAATTTTCCAGCAAGTCAACTGGCCGGAGCAGAATTCTCTGGAACGTGGCGGGGCGGACTCAGGTTAGACAGAAAGCATTTCCCCGTGGGGAGGTCAAATACCAAACCATTCCATTCAGGGATGTGATGACAGGCACATTCTTCCCCCTTCAGATGGCTGTGGCTCGCTCCTGCTGGAGACAGGACATGGAGCACAGGAATTTGGGAAGTGTCTCTGGAGTGTGGCACTTCGGTGGCTCTACAGTAACCACTTTTTTTGTGCTGGAAAAAGAACTCAAAGCCTTTGCCCTATGCCACATACCCAGCCCATTTTTTTGGTTTGGATTTTGAGACAGGTCCCGCTAAATCACAAAGTTGCCCAGGCTTGCCTCGAACTCTTGAGCCTCCTGCCTCAGCCTCCCAGATGGCCGGGATTCTGGCCTGCACCATGGGCAGGGCTTCTGATGACTCTACTACACTCACATCAACAGGGCTCCGGGCAGCCGGCACAGCCCCAGGCGGTGCCCAGCCCGGGCCTCCCCGAGAATCCCTGCAGGACCATTTCTCATTTTCCTCCCCAGTTCCCAGATTCTGACAAGCAGGAACCAGGAGTGGTCTGAGTCACCAGGCCACGTGACTGAAAGTGCACGCGGGGCCTCCCTCCCCTCTTGGCAGGACCGCTTGAAACTGCAGTCGCCTGGGCCCTGCAAGCTGAGGAGCCGGAGCAGCTCCAGGCTGGCATCCACAGTGTGCCCAGGGCTGCCAGCCAACCGCCCTGGCTCACAGAGAGTTCATGCTCAGACTCCTCCTGGAAGGGAAGCCGTGCAGTGCTTGACCTCCAGGCCTGCGTTGCAGTCTCAGTTCATTTTCCTATAAACCCAAAATATAAATAATCTAAAGAGCAAAATTAAAGAGAGATGATAGAAAACAGGGATAGGAGCCAGGCCTGGTGGTGCAAGTCAGTCATCCCAGCACTCTGGGAGGCTGAGGCGGGAGGCTTGTGAGTCCCAGCCCTGCCCGGGCAACCTAGTGAAGTCAGCAAGACCCTGTCTCAGAAAGTCAAATGGGCTGGGGAGGTAGCTCTGTGCCAGACCCCGGGCTTACCCCAGCACAGCACACACACAAGCAAAAGGAGGTAGCCTGGCAGGCGAGAAGGGGGAACCAAGGGAGACGGTGGGAGCAGGGAGGAGAAAGGGAAGTGAAACTGATTAAGCCGGGATGTGCACATGCGCCAATTCCCCGAGCCCAACCCAAGCACGCACTAATAAAAATAATAATTAGAGAGGAAAAGAAGAAAATTCGTGGCAAGCAATGGCTCATTCCAAGGAACAATGGCGAGGCTGTAGGACCACTTCTGTTGGCTGTGAGTGTGACTGTTATTTATATCTGGGGTCTGCAGGATTGGCATTTCCTGTAGCAGCTTCTGTCCCCTGTGACCCACAGAAGAGGACATTCACAAAGCCACGGTCCCTGAGCTCTGGCTGCTGTTCAAGGGTCAGTCAATTGGTTGAAGAGGTAGAGAACTGATCACTTGGGTCATAGATTGGCTAGTTGGTTAACTGGCTAGTTGTTTAGCTAGCTAGCCAGTTAGCCAGTTTTGCAAATAGCACAGGACATCATCTACCTTAATAAAAATAGGTTTGGTTTTTTCATTTTGATTTTGAAACAGGGTCACTAAGTTACTAAGTTGCCCAGGCTGGGCTTGAATTCGTGATCCTCCTGCCTCATCTTCTCAGAGTGCTGGTATCGTAGGCCTGTGCCACTGGGCCTGGCAAAAAATGACGTTTTTTCACAGTAATGACCTCATTGTCCCTATGGGAAAGCCAACAGATCTTGAACAAGAAGTTCCCAAGAAATAACCTTTTCACTTCCTGCTCCAGCGATTTCCACTTCCTGAGAATCACAAACTCGGAGACCGGTCACGTTAGTCAGACCTTTGGAATCATTTGGCACCCACATCACTCTCCAAGAAGGGAAGCTCCAGCCCAGGAGAAGAGGAGGTTTCCCAGGGTCACACCTCTGACGTGTCCTGTGCCCGGGGCTGAATCTGTACATACCCAAGGGGGAAGGAGAGGACAAAGGTGCTTTCCCTTCTGTTGTAAGCCAGGAGCTTTGCCTCAGTACCGAAGATTGAACCGAACCCAGGGCCTGAGCTATATCCCCAGACACTGTTTATTTTTATTTTTGAGACAGGTCTTACTAAGTTTCTAAGTTGCCCAGCCTGGGCTCTGGCTTGTGATCGATCCACCTCCTTCAACTTCCTAGAGTGCTGGGGTTACAGGTAGGCACCATTGTGCCTGACTTTGACAAGTCTAATCCTAGACACTCCTGCCCTCTGTCCAGGTTTTAGCTCCACTGCCATCGCCAGACACCAGTCTGCCTCATTCTGCTTCTGTTTCTCTGAGACATTTAGTTTGTATGGACTCTCTGAGACTTCCAGCAGAAACAGGGCTGGCTTCCTGGCTCCCACGGGGAGGTGGCAGCCCTTGGCAAGCACAGGCTCATGGCAAACACAGGCTTCTTGCCGTCCATGTTTTTCCTGCAGGTATTTTTCCATTCTCATCTCCCTGATCCCAGAATCCACATTCTCACTTTCAAAGTGGATCAGTTGGATGTAGATAACTCTTCCTCCACCAGGGTAGGTCTAGACAAGGAGACATGGCTGAAAACTTTCACATCATGACCTAAATACGCCTTAGCTGTGTGCTCTCAGTCATTATTTTTTATTTGCTTTTTTGGGTGTGTGTGTGTGATACTAGAGATAGAGCCCAGATCCTCCACACTGAGATCCATCTCTAGCACATTTTTAAATTTTCTGTTTTGAGACAGGTTCTTACCAAGTTGCTAAATTTTCTGGGCAGAATGGCAGTTGTGATCCTCCTGCCTCAGCCTCCCAGAGTGCTGGGATTAGACCCGGCTAGGGTGTATATTGATCGGCAGTTCCAAACTGGGGACAACAACGCCAAGGTGCCACATGATTGACATGAGATAATATTTTGGGACAATCCTTTTGGAATTGCTGTGAGGGCAAACGTCACGGGATTTGCATGACCAGGTTCAAGTGCCCTTGGCTAGTGCATGCTTCAGTGCTCACAGTGGCAGGAGAGCTGGGCGGAGTCATGGGTGGGGCTGAGTTGGAAACTGGTCTCCCCGACCTGTGTACACAGAAAAGTGTCTCTTCCCACAGCCCGAGAGGGGACAAGGCTGTGGCAGAGCATGGCCAGTGCCGGCAGGACCCTGTTAGCAACTGAAGCTGTCTCTTCGCTCCCTTCTTCCACTTCCTTCTGTGGGTCTCCTGGCTTCAGAGGCATTTTAAGAGACTGTGTCACCACTAGCCTGGCAGACAAGCCGATGCCCCAGGGCAAGAACTCACTGCATTTCCCAGACTGAGCCTGTGCAAGTGCAGTAGACGGGGGTACAGTGCCGAGTCCTTCTTTGTCCACTTCCGGCACCCCACTGGCCCCTCCCCACTCCCACGTGGCCAGCAGCCTTCCGTTTTCTCTCCTGCAATTCCACAGAGCAAGCCCTGCACCTTCACACCAAGCTGCATCCCCGGCGCATTTAATTTTGATGTTGAGACAGGGTCTCCACTAGGTCTCCAAACTGCCCAGGCTAGGCTTGCATTTGGCAATTCTCCTGCCTCAGCCTCCCAGAGTGCTGGAATTACAGATCTGTGCCACCAGGCCTTGGGTTATCAGCAGTCCTGACAAGAAATGACAACCTGGGGGCTGGAGGAATGGCTCAGTGGTTAAAGCACTTGCCTTGCAAGCACTAAGTCAAGTACTAAGTACCCAAGTTCAATTCCCCAGTACTACATAAGCTGGGCGTGGTGGTACATGCCTGTAATCCCAGTACTTGGGAGGCTGAGGCAGGAAGATTGCCAGGAGTCCAATGCCAGCCTGGGCTCCATAGTAACTTCAAGACCATCCTGGGCTACAGAGTGAGACCCTGTCTCAAAAAAAATAATAAATAAAAGAAAGAAAGAAAGGAAGGAAGGAAATAACAGTATCTCACCTCCCAGTACCCTTCCTTCTCCATCGGAGGCCTCAGCCCCCTCTAGTCAGAGAGCGAGGATCCTGTTTGGTGCCAGCTGGGCACACCCCTCCTTTGTCATTTCTTCCCACAGCATGGATGGTCCTCCTTGCTGCCACAACAGCAGGATCATCTCTCCTACTTCCAGACGTTGCCACTTGTGTGAACACGCATGTTTAAACTTTGAATAATCTGAAAAACACTTCTTAATGTTTTTTCCACTATGCATGCTGTTTAGAACTCTATTTTTACATCCTCTCCATTGCCACACTACTTAAACCCGTGGTCTATACCAGCAACCTCTTCTTTTCCTGAAAACTGTATATTGTCTACTCCACATTCTATAGAACAAAGATTCCCCAACTCCTGGGCCACAGGCTGGGGCTGGTCCATGGCCTTGGAAGGACCAGCTGCCGGGACAGATGAGCCGCAAGCAGGAGGTGAGTGGTGAGCAAAGCCCCGCCTCCTGTCAGCACACCCCTATTAGGCTCTATGGATGTTGCTGATTGACAGGAGGCGGAGTTTCACTCCCTGCTCCTGCTGCTACTCTCATTTCAAATCCGTCCTCCCACGACCTCCTTGCAACCCAAATACATACCCCCACACACACCCCACACACACCCTCCTTGGGGGAATTAATGGTCTTCACCTAAACTGGTCAAAAAAGTAGGGGACCACTGCAAAGTTCACTCCCAAAGGCCACCGGAGAACTGTCTATAGGGCAACACCTTATTTTTCGTTCCCCTTCTTCATGTGGGCCCCCGCTGCTCCGTTCAGGAGAATCCAGCTTTCCGTTATGCACAGCTCTCAGGTCTCCTTGTCTCCTGCCTCTCGGTCCTGTCATCGACCTCTCTGCCTTGCATATCGATACCTCCCTAACAGAGACGCTGTCCACACTCAGGTCCCTGCGCCTTTACTAGTTTGTTTGCTCTCCTCCCTCCGTTATATCCAACTTTCTTAAATGGATGATTGTTTCATTTTGAAAGTATGTCCAAAATCTGTATCTCCACATCTGACTACGCTGGCCAGCAAATACCTATTAAGTACTGGAGACTTCAGAGGAATTTGATATATCTAAAATTAAATTCAGCCAGGCCTGGTAGCACAGCGCTATCATTCCATCACTCTGGGGTGTTAAAACAGGAGGATCACAAGTTCAAACCTAGCCTGGGCAACATAGCATGACCCTGTCTGGAAATCAAAACTACATGTGGGCTAGGGATACAGCTCAGTGCAAAGGCCCAGGGTGAGATTGCTAGTACTGAAAAGAAATCAGAGAAAAAATAAATTAATTAAATTAAAATCACCATCCTACCAGATATTCTACTTGTGTCAACAGTCCAACTTTTCTCAGAATCATCTAGCAAACCATTTGTAATTCCTCCAACTTTTATTCATGTCTAGCCTGAGCTAGAAAACTTTGCATTCTCCTCTCTGTCTTACCCATTTTGCTCTTGCTAGTGTCACCTTCCTTGGCTCAAATAAATCATTCCTTTATGCATTTATTTAATAAATAGATTCTGAGTGCCTGCTCTGACCAGGCTTTGTGCTATGAGCTAGGTAAACAAAACTGTCACAGTCTGCCCCTGTTCCAGCAATAGAATTTATAGCCTTGTAGAAGAGACACTCATTGCTCAAGAAAACTCTGGTGAGCTAGCCCTGTGGCACTGGCCTGTAATCCAGTACTGTGGGGAGGCTGAGGCAGGAGGATAGTACGTTTGGGCCCAACCTGGGCCACTTAGTGATTTAATAAGATGTGGTTTCAAAATCCAAAATAAAAAATGGACTGGGAATGTTGCTCAGTGTGAAGGCACTGGGTTTAATCCCCCAGTACCACAAAAGAAAGAAAAAGAGAGAGCAAAAGCAAGAAGGAATGAAGAAAGAAAGGAAGAAAGGAAGGAAAAGAAAGAAAGAAAAGAAAAAGAAACAAAGAAAGAAGCTACGCATTGAAATGAGTACTCTAGAAAAGCAGAACACAGCTAGGTTGAGGCAGGAAGCATGAGACAAATTAACTACACAAGGATCACAGCCCGCTGCACAGAGGAAGAAAGTTGCTCACCGACACAACCGTTTTTTCAACGATGATGTAGTCAGAAGGGACCTAGGAAGCTCAAAAACCAGGGAGAGGCCTATGAGGCTGGAACTGAGAAAGAAGGGGCCAGACTGGCCAGCAGAGAGGAAGGAACAAATCAAGTCAGGGTGGCAGCTCAGGGCATGTCCTCGGTTGGACTCCTTCCTATATTCAAGGCAGAGCAAACAAAGTCTTGCCACCAAGACACTCGGTGACAGCAGCAGTGGCCCTCGCCAGAGACCCTCGACTTTCTACTCCAGTCTGCGCTGGTCCATGGCAAGGCCCCGTGGGCTTGCTCTCTGTCTCTCCTTCCTGGACAGCACCGCCACACCGCTCTGACGCCACAGCAGCCCGCCTCCCCTCGGGTCCCGAGACTAGCTGTGTCTTCCTGATGCCTCCGATCACCTGCCCCATCTCCTCCTGGCTGTTCCTCCCTAGCTCATGCCTGGCCATGGCTTCAGGGGTCAGTTGCAGGTGTGTCCAACCTGTGGAACACTAGAATTTTGCCCTTGATTTTTAATGCTATAATGAAAATTTTAGTGTGTATTTCTATGTACTTTAACTATTATACATATCCCTGTGCACACCTGTGTCTTTCTCAGTTCTGAACATCCTCTTTCCAGAATGTCTTTAGTTGTGACTGCCTCCATGTCCTTGATCCATTTAGAACATGAACCTTTCTTGGTCACTGCCAGATCTCATGAGAAAGGTAGATGAGGACACACTATCATGTTTTTCTGTATCCCGCAATTATGTCTTAAGTATTTTAATAAACATTGATTTTTTTTTCTCTTTACATCCTTTGATGATCACATTTCATTTCCTGCTTGGGCTTTTCTAGTTTTCTCTGAAATTTATTTCAACTATTTTTCATCTTTCTTTACTGCTAGCCTGGCAAACTTTCCACTTCTGAGATCGTTTTGAGTCAACTCTTGGTCTTGCCAAATGAATTTAATATCACCCCCTCCCTACTTGCTCAGTATTGGGACCATTTTTACTTATATTATTAGAACCATATTGTTTCCTTATGCAACAAACAGCGCTTCTGGGCTTCTTTGTCTTTAAAAAAAAAACCTCTGTAGAGGCCCATTAGGCTCTTAGAAACCACATGGTTGGTATTTGCCCTGGTTTACCCCACTTCCGGTCATTGGCATCTTACAGCTCATAACACACAAATGTATGGGTGCTTTTAGCCGGGTTACCAATATCAACTCCCAAGCATGGGTACCGTATCAAGAGCTGTGTTTTCACTGCACTGGCTTGATGTCTCTACCGCTTTCTCTGAAAGGCTATTTCTTCCACAGAGCCCGAGTTAGCCTTCACGCTGAGTTACATTCCAGCCCATCTTTGTTCTTGATTTTTTTAGACAGGGTTTTCCTAAGTAACCACATCGCCCTGTCTGGGCTTGAACTTGCCATCCCCTTGCCTCAGCCTCCCAGAGTGCTGGGTTTACCAGCCTGGCTCTGAGAACAAATTTTGCATCATTTCAATATCAGCTCCTTTGGAAACCTTTCTAAGTGGCATTTGCTGGACTACACTGCCGTGTTGGTGTTGCGCGGCTATGGCTGGGTTGCTCAAAGAGAAAGAGAGTTGGCTGAGAGACTCTCTCTGCATCACTGCTGTCGTGCTGTGGTGGCTGCCTCCAGGTCCTCAGTCCATTGAAAACATCGGTTAATGAAGTTCATTGTTGGAATACACCTTTCTAATGAAATCCCCTGCCTTGGTCAAGAACAGAATTGTAAGTATATAATATTATCTAACTAATTTTGAAATCTCTGGGTAGTAGGCAGCTGGCACTCAGTGCTGTAAGAAACTACATTCTCCGAAATTAGAAGAATTCCTTTAAATCATAGAATTGAACTGAATTGAGAAAAAGTAAGAGAGAGAGAAGGGATTGGGAGTAAGTGACCAAATATTCACAACAGTTTGGCAAAGTGATCTAGCCACAAATTTAAGGACATCGAAAGCTAATTCTCTGAACATCTGTTCAGGAACCCTGTCTGGCCACCCACAGAAAGCTAGAGATTGTGTTGCTTGTTGGAGTGGGAGTAAAGGGCTATGAAGAATAGCTTTTTAATGCAGGAAATGGGAAAACAGAGCAGATGCTACGATTTGGTGAGGAATGATCACTTATACCAGTCATACATTATGGGTAAGTGAGCAAACTGACAGATCAAAGCAGACTGTCTGACAGAGACTCATTTGTTCATACAGGTGACTGAAAAACATAGTATTCAAATTTTTTAAAATACTGATTACTTTAAAGACACATTGCCATGAATCCTCCTCAAAATACCATCACCCCTTTTGCTTCCAACATGCTTATTCCATCAGTTCTGCCACTTTCTGGAGCAGTGGTGGAAGTCTTCTTTCATGAGGACCTTTATGAGGTATGATCAAAAATACAGTGGATGCTGCTGCTGAGCAGGAAGGCAGGCACATAAAACTACGGCTGTGTGTCCTCGTCTACAGTATTCACCAGACCTGACACCCTGTGAATCCTGACTCTTCCCCAAAGTGACCACTAAACATAGACCTTTGAATTGATTCAGGATACAGAGGCAGTGTTGACAGTCCAATTAAAGACTGTCCTGAGAGAGGACTTGGAGAACTGCCTCAGGAGGCAGCAAGAAGAGTGGGATTAATGTGTGCAAGATGAGGGGTGGGGGATTCTGAGGGCGGCTCACGGCAATGTGACAATGTGGCAATTTGGCTTTCACCATAATACATTTTTAAAATTTAAGCATCCACTGGATTTTGTGACCATACCTCCTAGATAACCAGATTCTGCCCTCCACTCATAGCATTTATAATTAAGAAGCTGGGGGCATAGTCCAGTGGTTAAAGCACTTGCCTATCAAGTGCAAGCCCTGAGTTTGATTCTTCAGCACTGCATAAACTGGGCATGGTGACACACACCTATAATCTCAGCACTTGGGAGGCTGAGGCAAGAAGATTGCTGTGAGTTCAAGGCCAGCTTGCTCTACATAGTGAGTTCAGGACTAGCCTGGACTACAGAACCAGACTCAGTCAGAAAAAAAAGAAAGAAAAAAGAAGAAAGAAAGAAAGAAAGAAAGAAAGAAAGGAAGGAAGGAAGGAAGAAAACCTAGAAAAGAATATAATCAAGTCAAGCCTGAACTTGACCTGCAGCCTGTAAGAGAATCCTACCCAGTGAACCCTGAGACAACCTAGATCCCCCACTGTCCTGGTATCTAAGGGTGGAGCATGCTGTATTTCTGAAGCCATAAACATGGGTGGGCGAGATAGCTGCAAGGGCAGGGTGCTGGTGGCTCCCAGACATCTGGCTGCAATCCTGCCCCACCCTCCTCTCCATCCTGTATGAACCCCACCCCGGGGCTGGCCGAAAGCTGATCCAGACTCTGCACAAGTAGAGATGCCAAGTGCTTTTCCTGGACCAACACCCAGGGGAACTCAGTGTTCCTTCTTAGGCCCAGCTGCTGTGTCTTTCCCCTTCTCTTCATTCATTCTGCAATATACCTCGTGGCCTTTAGTCAGCCTGCTTGATAAAGCAGTAAGAGCCAGGCTGGGTGGCACAGGCCTATAATCCCAGCCCTCTGGGAGGTTGGGGCAGGAGGATCACAAGTTCAAGCCCAGCCTGGGCAACTTTGGCAACTTCAGCAGCTTGGCAAGATCCTGTCTCAAAATCAAAAATTTTAAAATGGGCTGAGGATATAGCTCAGTATGAAGGTCCTGGGCTCAATCTCTAGTACCACAAAAAAGAAATTTATGAGGAAATCAACGAGATATGACAAGATCGAGCACAGTCGGCCTTTGCGTCTCACTCCTGGTGAATCCTGGATCTATCTGCTTTTCCTTCACATCTAAATTCCACATAGCCTCCATTTTGTAGATAGTTGCAGAATTCTGGACACTAAAATCTCTGAGCAAACAAAGCAGTAAACATTCATAAACCAACTGCATTTTGCTTTGAGCAATTAATCTAGGTCAAGATATAATGAATAGTATTTAATATTTAACCAGGTAAAGTTCATAAAGTGTTTTATATTCATAACCTCATTTGATAATGAAAGCTACCTCAGAGACAGGTATTCGTTGTGGCTAGCATCAAGTGTCTGGCTCTCACCTCCTTCTGTTTGTGCCTTCCTGTGGCCACTCCCACAGTGAATAGGACTGTGATGGTTTAGATCTGAAGCAACCCCAAAAAGCTTCATGTACCTATAGATATTGTGGTAGGTTGGAGGTGAGGCCTGGCTGAAAGAGGATGGATGCTTGGAGCTTGACCTGATGGGCATGTGCTGGTTCCACCCTTTGTTCCAGTCTCTCTCTGTACTGCCATGTTGTGAGGATCTCTGTCTCTGGAGCTCTGGTTCTAGCTCTAGCTGCGGCCCTACCATGTGACTCTACCATTTTCCAGCCACCCACCCATGAACAGACTGAGACCTTCGGAAACTGTAAGCTACAATAAACCTTTCCTCCCTAAGTTGTGGATTTTGAGTACTGAGTCACAGAAATGAAAAAGTAACTAAGACAGAAATTGGTACCAGAGAAGTGGGGTCGTTGTTATGCTTTACCTGACTAGGTGATTTAGAAGCTTTTTGAACCGGTTTGTGGGAGGAATTTGGAAAGATTTGAGGATGCAAACTGGAAAAGCTTTGGAGTGCTTTTAGCCGAGCTTGATGGGAGATTCTGGTCAGAGTGCAGAAAATGCTGATAAAAGTGTGGATAGGAAAAGCCAGGTTCAAGAATTTTTGGAAGGGAAGGAGGACAGTATCAGCAGGTGGCCTAAAAACCATATGTGCTATGCATTCGCAGAAAGTTTGTTGGCATTTTGCCCTGTGCAGAGATATTGCCTGAAACTAAGATGAAGGGCAGTGGACTGCCCACTCTGGTACAGGACATCTCAAGGCAGACTAATATTCAAATGGTTACATGGCTGCTGTTTGAGGATTTTAGCCAGCTCTATGGTGAAAGACAAGATAAAATGGCAGAGAAAAATCATATAGAAGGTTTGCTGTGCCAGGCCGAAATGGCCTGCAGTGGTGGGCTAAGGAGCACAGGGAAGTTAAAGTAAGTAGCATTTAAAAGAAGCACCATCAGGACCATAGGAAAGGTGCCTGCAGGGCATTTCCAAACTCAGCAGGATCCCTCCCTTTACCAGTTCAAAAGTGGAAAGGCAAGAGACTTTGCTTTGAGAAGTGTACCACACCGCCAAAAGAAAAAATGTGGTTTAGAGTTCAGCAGCCTGGAGTTCAACCATCTAAGAACTCGGAGACTTGTACAGTATTTGTCTAAGAGGGCCATGTTACTGTTCAAGCCAGTGGTAGGCCTTGGGGACATCCATGCAGCCTGGCCTTTAGAGGCTTGCAAAGTGCTAGAGTTGTGGATTCACGGAGGCTTCCACCCAGATTTCAGAGGCAGGCCGTGCAGGCCAGGCAGGGTGCCCCTGGGAGGGCAGTGTGTGAAGTTGTAAGGGAGAAGCCGGCAGCGCAGTGGAGACCCAGGAATTTGGAGAAGCCAGCAGCATGGATCTTGGGCTGAGGAAAGCTGTGAGCAGAGAGAGAAGATGGAAATTGCAGCCTGCTGCCATGCTGTAGGAGTGGAGACACCCAGACCCTTTGGAATGCATATCTCCCAGCAATTTTCTCCAGGTGCTCTACCTGGGACTACAGGATTTAACCCTTGTCCTGCTGGGTTTAGGAATTGTTTCGGTCCTATTACCTTTTATCCTCCTGTTTGGAATGGAAATGTTTACCCTGTGCCATTTTATGTGGGAAGTGCTTAGCTCTTTGATTTTCACAGGAGCTCACAGTTGAGCTTGCCTTGAGTCTCAGAGGAGACTGTGGACTTGGACTTTTTAACAGTGCTGGAACTATTGGGACTTTGGTAACTGTTGAAAAGGGACTAAATACACTTTGCGTAAGGAGGTGGCCGTGAGTTTTTGGGGGGCCAGGGGCAAAACGTGGTGGTTTGGACCTGGAGTAACCCCCAATAACCTCATGTTCCTATGAATACTATGGAGGGTTGGAAGGCGGGGCCTGGCTGGAAGGGGATGGGTACTTGGGGCTTGACCTGGAGGGGCACGTGCTGGTTCCGCCCTTCCTCCCAGTCTCTCTGTACCACCATGTTGTGAGGATCTCTGCCCTAGGAGCTCTGGCTCTGGCCCTGCCTCTACTCCAGCCCTGCCATGTGCTTCCACCATTTTCCAGCCTCCCACCTGTGAATGGACTGAGACCTTCTGAAACTATAAGCTACAATAAATCGTTCCTCCCCAAGTTGTGATGTCAGGTGTTGAGTCACAGTGACAAAAAAAGTAACTAATACAAACGGTGACCTCTACAGCCATCAGAATATTACAGAAGTGATGGGGTGTGGCCTCCAAGGTCAGGCCATAAAAGCTACTGCAGCTTTCACCATCGTCTCTCTTAGGTCACAGCCTTGGGCGTGATGGGCACGAGGGTGAGACAGATGCCATCTTATGAGGACACAATAGTCCCACAGAAAAATTCAAATGAGGAACTGGTGGCTCCTAACAATAGAAAGACAAATTTGGAAGTAGATCCTCCAGGCCACATCAAACCTTCAGAAAACTGCAGTCACTCTTAGCATCTTTTTAAAAATAATAACTTTATTAAAATATAATTCAACCCTGTACTCTGGTGGGCTGAGGCAGGAGGGCCACATATCTGAGCCCAGCCTGGGCAACTCAGTGGCTTACAGGGACCATGCCCCGAAAACATAACAATGGACTGGGGATGTACCTAGTGTGAAGGCCCTAGGCTCGATTCCCAGTGCCATGGGGGAGAAAAAGGAAAAAAAATGTACAATTTTATGGTTTTAGTATATTCACAGATATGTACAGCCATCACCACAGTCAAATTCAGGACATTTTTCCTTACATCCAGAAGAACCCCCATACTCTTTAGCTGTCTCCTCCGTGTCCACTCTACCCTCCCAGCCCCGAACAACCTCTACATTACTTTTGCATTTGTCTCTATCCAGTTGCCTCTTGTGGACATTTCATATAAATAAATTCATACAACATGCATTTCGTGACTGATGTCTTATATGCAGCCTAATGTTTTCAAATTTCATTTATGCTGTAGCATGCTTCAGAACTTGGTTTCATTCTATGACTGCAAAATACTCGCTCCATTCTGCATATGCAATCTGTTCATCCATTCATCTGTTTGTGGACATTTGGGTTGTTCTCAGCTCCAAGCATCGTGAGTAGGGCTGCTACCAACAGTCATACACGACTTCTTGGATGGATATAATTTAACATGTCTTCGATGTGTACTTAGGAATGGATTGTTAGGTCATCAAGGAACTCTATGTTTAACTATGTGACAAAATTCTAGACTGTTTTCCAAAATGGCTCTACCACTTCACAGTACCCCTAAGACTGAGGGTTCAGATCCCACCACATACTCACTAACACTTGTTATATTTGACTTTTGGAAGGTGTAAAGTAGCATTTCACTGTGGTTTTGATTTAGTGTTTTTAAAAATTATTATTGGATTGTAAATGTTCTTTTTTCTTTTACATAAGCATTTTTATGTATTCAGTATATAAAATTTCTTACCAAATAAATATACAATCTGCAAATATTTTTTTCCATTCTGTAGATTGTCTCTTTTTTTTTAGTACTACCATTTGAAGCATAAAATATTTTAATTTTGATGAAGTCCAATTTGTTTACTTCATTCTTTTGTGGTTCATGTTTTGATGATATAGCTAAAAATTCATTGTCAAATACAAGGTCATGAAAATGTACTGCGGTATTTTCTTCTAATATTTTTCTAGTTTCAATTCTTCTACTTAGATATCAAATCCATTTTGAGTTGGCTTTTGTATACAGTGTAAGGTAAGGATACAACTTCATTCCTTCATGTGGAGATCCAGTGGTTGTAGCACCATCTGTTGAAAAAGACTATTCTTTCTCCTAGTGATGTCTGTCATGTCCCCGAAAGGTCTATGTGTTAAAGGCTTAGTCCTCAGCTTGTCCCATAGAGAGGTTGTGAAACCATTAAGAGGCAGAGCCTGGTAGAAGGTCCTCAAGTCACTGGGGCATTAAAGGACATTGCAGGACCCTATCTCTTCCTCTCTGCTTTTATTTCCAAGCTGCTCTAGGTTTGATCTTGAATATCTTCGAAGGCCATATGTTGGGGGGTGATAGAACCTTTAGGAGGTGGGGCCTACTTAGAAGAAGTTAGGTCACTGGGGGTGGACCCTTGAAAGGGATATGCCCAAAGCAACAGGGACAACCCACCATGAATTAAACCCAGGAGCCAAGATAAACCTTTTCTTTCTAAGTTATTGACCTCAGATATTGTTATATGATGGAAAGCTAACATACTAACCAGCAGTTGAAGAGTTTCCTCCACCATGAACTCGAGCCATGATGGGCTGCCTCACTTCAGGCCTATACCCAACAGGGCCAACAAATCATGGACCGAAACTTCCAAAACTCTAGCCAAAATAAACCTCTTCTCTCTATAAGCTGATTATATCAGGGTATTTGTTTTAGTGACAGTAAGCTGATTCACAAAATGTACTGATACAGTAATGCAAATATTCATTCCTTCTTTGAACCAATATAGTATTTACTGAGTAGCTGCCATTTAAATATGGTAGATATGTTTCCTGACCTCATGGAGTTTAGAAGAAAACTTCTTTCTCCTATACACACATGCAGAGCACATGGGACATCAGAAGTAGGAAAGAGAGAACCTACATGCACATCTCTCATCATTATCCCTGTTACCCTGACAGCTCATAGAAGGTTACGGCAAAACCTCCAATCACCATCTCAGCAGAACAACCAAAGCTATGCAGACACTCGGGGCAGAGTCTTCAAAGGGGCCGGGCTCCATGTTCCCCTTTATCCCCCATCCCCCATCCTGAGGCAGGAGAGCACCACTGGGAGAAGGTGCACCAGGGGAAGACGACCCTCAGGAAACCTAGGCTGTAAGATCAGGAATGTCCCTTTGTCAAGGTCAGGTGAAATCTTGGGAAGTGCCAGAGTTTGGGTCCATTTCAAAACAGCATGTAGAAAGAATTGCCAGGCCACCCACAACCTTATCTGAGCCTGAAACGTCTGTATAACTGGGCAACAAAGTTCAACAGAGCAGAGTTTTCCTTGCAGGCTTTTGGTACCAAGACCTCTTCCGGCCTAGCTGTGACAGAGTGAATACCCAAAACAAGGAAACTAAGTGGGATTTTTGGAACTTGATTTTGGTACACTGCAAGCTGAAGACAGAAATATCTGGGTTAAAACTAGGTCCTGTAACACACCCACTCTGAGATACTGAGGCAAGAGATTGCAAGTTTGAGCTTAGGTTGGGCAGCTTAGCAGGACCTGTCTCAAAATCAAGACTAAAAAAACCAAAATGGGATTGGGCTGTAGCTCAGTGTGAATACCCTAGGTTTAATCTCCGGTACCATCCCCCATCAAAAAGCAAAACTCTAAACACTTGGTGTAGACATAAAATGGTCAGTTTTGGGTCAAGAGACCTGAGGAAAAGTTCTGCCTCCACCAGCAGAAGTAGCTCTTCCTCCCTACTTGTAGTGGTCCTTACAGAGGGAAGAGGGAAAAGGATATGAACCAGTATTTAAACTCTTCTCTCCCTAAAATGTTAATTAAAACTCCCAGATACTCCAATTGCCATTACTGTCTTGTCTAGGATTTCTGGTTTCACTATTTCCTCCCCGCCTTCAGCCCACACAGCCTGATCCTCTGACACGCCTCACATCTGCCTCTTGCTCCCTCAGCAGTCACAGCTACCTGCAAGCAGCAACGGCACATCCCTGTCCCTCAGAAAAGACTCAAACAGCTAGTCCACAGGACGGGGAAGAAGAGTCACTGGGGCCTGAAACAACGCCGGGGCAGCTGGCTACACACTGCCTGCCAGGGCACAGGACCCACTGATACGTGCAGGAAGGAAGGAAGAAAGGAAGGAAGGGTGGGAGGAAGGGAGGAAGGAAAGAAAGGGGAGGGAGGGACGGAGAGAGGGAGGGTAGGAAGGAAGGAAAGGAAGAAGGGAGGAAGGGGAGAGCCGCTTTGATTGATAGTTCTATGGTACCCGAGGGTCTGGAGTCCCCACACTGCACACAGGGCCTGCCAGAGTCCATGAAAGCTTTTTAGATATATTTTTTAGATATATTTTTGAGTCAGCTGAAACATTCTGTTAAAGGTCTTGATAGCTTCTCTGGGGTTTGATTTGAGCCATAAACTATATATATATATAGTTTGGAATAGGAATTGAGCCCAGGGCCTTCACACTGAGCTACATCTCCAACTCATGTTTTAGTTTAATTTTCGGACAAAGACTTGCTATGTTGTTAAGTTGTCCCATCTGGGCTTGAACTTGCAGTCCTCGTGCTTCAGCCTCCCTAGCACGCTGAGGTTTCAGCCTCAAGTCTTCTTAACTCCCTCAGCCGCCCAGGCAGTTCTCTACCCAAGGAAGTGTCCTTGCCTGGTCCTCTAGTTGCCTTCTCTCACTGTCTTTTATTGGAATTTCATTCAGGCCAGTCTGAGCCTGGAACTAAAGAATAAATTTGTAAAGGTTACTGAGCTAAATTTTCTATTGGTCCCTAAGGGCCAATTTCCACTCTCTGTCCTGCCCTGGGAAGGCTGGAATGGGGACTGCATTACCTAGGCTTCCTTTGCGCCTTTGATTTCTGGTGGGTGTGGCCACTGGGAGGCACAGATGAAAGTCTGAAGGTGGGAGTGCAGAGAAAATCCGGATATTTCTTCCCTCCTGACAGACTGAGCTTTGGGAGTGGCCAGATTCTTTTAGCAAATGCTACAAATCCTGTCAAACAGCCCCGCCTTCCCAGCCGCCAGGGCTATCTTTAGGTCTCCTACTCTCCTCCCCTTTGTCCTTTCAAGCAGAGAGGTAATAAGGTGTTCTACCATTGTTAATCCCTGCCTGCTGCTCCCAGGGGATATATAGTAGATTCTAGAAAATCCTTGGGCAAGACACCTGTCGGATGCTCTTTTCCCACTTCACTGCCCTTCTTTCTGCTGCTTAGGATGTGGATGTGATGGCTGGAGCTAGAGCAACCACTTACAGACTATCGTTCCTCTCCTGTTACTCTCACCCTCACCCTACAGCTTGGTACACTGTCCTCTCGTTATGTCTCCTATCTTGTGTTCGTTCCTTATGGACTCATCATTTTGTACAGAGCTGAACCTGTGCTAGGCACGTGCCATTTTTGCCATGGATGGGAATCATAAGTCACCTCTGTTCTTCCCATTGAGGCTCTAGGATCCCTGCCCTGCAGGGCCACCTCCTGCATTCTCCTTCTGCTAAGGGTCTAAGAAAATAGCCAAGATATCTTTGGGTTTGCATGTAGCTACATCTCTTACAATGTACATGTGACTGAGAGAAATTTCTGAGAGAAACACACACTCACCTTGACCACAGCAGAGCAAGTCAGCCTGTCAATCTCTGGTGAGAGTGGGCAGAGCCCATTTGGAGAGCTACAGTCTACTGGACATACAATGTTACTGCTTCTGTGAACCCCACAAAGACAGCGCAGCTGATGCCACTGTTGATTCAGACAAAGGGAAGGGAAGATAGGTCATGGGGATACAAAGGAAGGCCCAAAGGAGGTGAGTAGAAGAGATTGAGAACAGAAGAACAAATAAAGGACCTTGCGGCCAAAGAATGGGAAGGACCTTGAAGACAACCCTTAGCACTTTCCTTGGCAGGCTCCTTGGAGCTGCCCAGCCCCACCCACTTAGGCTTCCTTCGTTCCACCCACCATTACCACTTCCATGAACTGCTACTTACTTCCTCCTCCATCTCTTCCTTCTTCCCTGTTGATTCCCTGGTTACCACGCAAACATAGGCACTGTCTAGGTTACAATTCACATTCACTGTTGACAAAAAAAGATGCCAGGTACCTCTCAGGTGCCGTTAAAACTGAGAGTCTGGGGAAAGGAATTAGGGAATCTGAGAAAGTAGTTTCCTAAGAGCCCTGACATTCAAGTCTCTGCTGGGGATGAGAGAATGTCAGGCAGGGGAAAATCTAAGAGGCACAATTGTTTTCATAGATATGGGGTGACTCTCTTTTCCTCTGGAATTAAATAGGGGAGGGGTGTTAATGAACCTGGAATGGCCCTTGGGGTTCTCTGAGGTATTGGCCTCTGTTCCCGGGAGTCAGGGAAAGGTAAGGATGTTCCAACTTTTCTGATGACAGGGACAGAGCTGAGTTTTTGCTCTTGGGATTTGTAGCAAGACTGCCAGTTGCCTGCTGTATTATCTATCTATCTATCTCTTGCCGTGATATTTTGCTGACACCACTAAGGTCTGACCAGTGTGCAGTAAGTACAGTGACAATGACAGCTTCCAGGAAATCTCTAGGTAAAACAGTTGCCAAGTGCCATCCCCTGCCCTCTGTTGTCTTAGCCTGTTTCTGCTGCTTGGAATTTGGGTATGATGGATGGAGCCAGAGCAGCCACCTAAGGTGACAAGGGAGTCCACACGGAGAAAACAACAGAGTGTTAAGACAAAAGTCTGGGACCCTGACAAGTTGCAGGATTATCAGCTCTGGAATGCTTTTATGTAAATTTTCTGTATTTGGAAGGAAAGTAAATTTCTATTTAAACCAGAATTGTTTCTGTCTCTTTGTTATATGTGACCTGATCTGATTCTAATGGATAAAGCGTCTCTCCACACTACAGGTACAGTCCACAGGGCATCTTGAATAAATGTGAGTCCAGAAGTCCCACTGGCCTTTCATGAATGTCTCCAGAGGTGTCTAAATATGGAACTCACTTTCTCTTTTTCCCAGGGGCAGAGGCCTTATTTCCACAGCCCTAAAGATGTCTATTGTATGCTCTAAATGGCAGAGTCTGTGGGTTCCCTGAGAGCGGCTGTGTGACAGTCCAGCTATGAAGTAGAAACGTGAGACCTGCCTGACATTGAGTGCCAACAGAGAAATTAGTAGGGGTTCCGTGCCTCCAGATTAGCTGGTGATCCCCAGATGTAAAGGGCTTAGGACACAGAAACACATCCTGTCTTTGGCTAGAAACACCCTGTGAGTCAGAGTCAGTACTTCAGGCCATTTCAGGAAGTAGTTAAAGGAGGAAGAAAGCAGAGGGCAAGTGGGGCAGGGGGCAGGATAAAGGCTGGCAGGGCTGGGCATGGTGTGCTACTCTTTCTTCTGTTGTGCCAGACAAGTAATGTGTTTTGAATGTTTCATGGGAGACAGGTGGACCAGCGGGACAGAACTGGACACACAGAGACAACCCTGAGCATCTTTGGCTGTCTCATCTTCAACACAAAGGCCAAGATCATACACTGGAGAAGAGACAGTCTCTTTAGCAAGTGGTGCTGGGAAAACCGGTTAGCCACATGCCAAAGAATGAAACTAGACCCATGCCTTTTACCATATGCCAAATTCAAATCAAAATGGACCAAAGAACTGGATCTTAAAATAGAAACACTGATCCTGTTGGAAGGTAAACTAGGCAAAACCCTTTAAGACATAGGCATAGGCAAGCACTTTCTCAATAAAGCACTTAGTGGTCATGAGATAGCACCAAGAATCAACAAATGGAATTATATCAAATTAAAAACCTTCTGCCCAGCAGAAGAAACAGAGCAAAGAGAGAACTGAAGGAGTAGGGAAAAAAGTTTGCCAGCTACTCCTCAGAAGGAGGACTATTATCCAGGCTATACAAAGAGCCAAAAAATTAGACCTCCAAAACTAAAAGATCTGATCCAAAAATGGGCAACTAAAATGAACAGACAGTTCTCAGAAGAAGTTCAAATGGCCAGTAAATACATGAAAAAAAGAAGGTTAGCATCTTTACCCATCAAAGAAATGCAAATTGAGACAACAAGGAGGCTCTATCTAACTCCAGTAAGAATAACTGGTATCAAGAACTCAAAAACAAATGCTGGAAAGGTTGTAGAGAAAAAAAGGAATCCCACATTGTTGGTGTGACTGTAAACTAGTACAAACATTATGAAAATCACTATGAAGATTCCTCAAAAAAATGGAAAATAAATATTCTATTTGGCCCAGCTATACCTCTTCAGATGACCCTCCTGAAAGAGTTAAAGGTCATCATACAGGAGTGATACTGCGTACCTGTGTTTATAGTAGCACAACTTGTAATAGGTAGATCTTAAAGAAGCCAAAATGTGTGCCAGCAGAGGAATGGATAAACAAGATGTGGTATTTTTACACAATGGAGTATGACTCTGAAATAAAGAAAGAAAAATCTGGAATCATTTGTAGGAAAATGGATACACCTTGAGACCAGTATGCTCAACAAAATGAATCAGACATAGAAGGTTAAATGTTACATGGTTTCTCTAATGGGAAAAACCAAACCATGATAAAAGTACCAAGTAAAAGATGGATTGAAGAAAGTAGAAAGATTTTGTGGAGAGGGAAAGGGGTGCTGGGGTGTAGGGTGTTAAGGGGTGGGGATGGGAAGAGAAGTAAGAATTATCAAGATATGATATGTAAATGCTTCAATTTCTCAAGCTAATTGTTACTTCTGTGTATTGAAAATACACATTAATAAAAGAATTTTTTAGAAAAAATAAATGTTTTATGGGTTCCACCACCATCACTCCTGGAAGCAAAACTCTAGATCACTCCCTGAGTCAGTCATGTTTCTTTATGGCCTTTTCCAGAGTCTAGAAAGCTCTTGACTCTCCACCATTTCAAATGACACCTCCTCAGTAAAGCCTTCCTAGATTTCTTCAGGGTGTTAGAATGCTTCTCTTGTGTGCTTCTGAAGCACCTCACATAGTGAAGGAAACTACTTTGGGGGATATTCAATGGGTTGCATCATAGGTACCTTTAATGTGCATGAATTTAACTGAATATGTTGAGTTACAGGTGTGACCAGTCTGTGGCCTGCTGTTTGGTTTTTTCCCCCTTGATTTTAAAAACTGTTATAATGAAAAATTGAAAAATGAAGTTTTAGCACTAGTATGCAGTATGTTATCTATTATATATTTCTGTATGTGTCCCAAGACAGCTACTCTTCACACACACACACACACACACACACACGCGCGCGCGCGCGCGCACGCGCACACGCACGCACAAACCCTAGGGCAAAAATAGAACAGTGGGCTACATGTTGTACACACTTGACCAAAAAGGAGGCAAAGAAAAAAACTGTACTCTCAGCACTCTGGGAGGCTGAGGCAGGAAGACTGCAAGTTCAAGCCCCAGCCTGAGCAACTTAATGACTCAGCAAGATCCTGTCCAAAAAACAAAAAACCAAAAGGGGGCTGGGCTTGTAGTGCAACGCAAAGGACTGGGGTGCGACTCCCACTATTGAAAGAAAGACACATTTTTTCCATCCTCTACAAACTATACTTAGCCTTATTTTAAAAAAGAAAGGAAGTTCTGGCTACCACACAAAGAAAAAGCACAGTTCCTTAGAACAGACTTACAGGATGAGCAGTGGGTGAATTCTGCATATTTGCCATTTCAATTGATGTGCTGACAGTGGACTAAACACCAGAACATGACAAGACGCTACTCTTCCGCCCCAACTCCATGTGGCAACGCCCCAGATACCCGCTCCTTTCTTGGCTGTGGGATGCTACGGGACAAGAACTTATGCTGCTCATTTGGGGAGCCTCTGGGCCCAGTACAGTTCTTGCTACTGTATATAGTTGGTGCTCAATAAAACATTTGGAGATTTTGGGTTTGTTTTTGAGACAGGATTTTGCTCTGTGGTCCAGGTTTGTTCTAAACTCCCTGTGCATCCCAGGCTGGCCTTTAAGTCATGGCAATCCTCCTGTCTCAGCCTTCCAAGTGCTGAGATTGTAGGCATGTGCTACCACATCCAGCTTAATGAACATTTCTTGAAAGGAAAGAGGACTGATACCAGCATTTCCCAATGGCCTCCCTCTAGTGAAGATCTAAGGAACAGGATGGTGGGTCGGGTTTGTGCAGGGGAGGGGAGGGGGTCTCCTGAAGAGACATAACAGCTCAGCCCACCAAGGAGATGGGAAGGGGAGCAGCCAGAGCCCCTCCCTTCTCCCATCCAACTCTCCACTGCAGCCAATGGCCTGATACCATCATTCCCCTATCCGGGCACAGGACCTCCCCAAAGAAGATGGGGCAGATACTGCAGCAGGGGAGCAGAGACCCAGCGGGAGACAGAAGACCGATGCTCGAGTCTGGCTAGCCATGGGACACATCACTCCTTGCAGCCTCAGCTGGCTAGTTCCGAGACTGGCCTTGCCCAGGTACAGGAAACAATGGAGCCGGGCAGATCAGCACCGTCCTCAGCCTAGGGAGTTTACAGGCCACCCTCCAGCTACCAGGTGCCAGCTGCCCTCTGGGGGCTCAAGGCGAAAAGCTCTGTGGATCCACAGTGGTAAACTGGCTCCTACGAATAGCAATGTTGGGGGGTGCAAGGCATGATGGGTGACAATGATCACAGTGTGTTTTGTGCCTGTGCAAATCTGCCAAAAACAAAAAAACTATTGATCTGTATAACCAATACAAAGAGTGAAAAAGCCAATTCAAAATATAAATCTGTGGTTCACTGTATTGCTGTGGGAATGCAAACCAGCGGAAAGGTTCTTGGTAAGAGGAGAGGGAAAAGGTTTCCTCAGTCTGCCCATCCACTCATCCCTTCATCTCTCTAGCCACTTACTCTCGCACCCATCCGTCCACCGCCCGCCCACCTAGGTGCCCATTCATTCAATCAGTCAGACTGACTGAGCACTCAGCTCCAGGCGGTGCCATGCTAAGCGCCACACAAGAATAGATAACACAGAAAAGGTGAGGAGAGGCAGGCACGGCCAGCTCGGGTCCAGATCAGCTGTTCCTCAATCCAGCCACCTGTGGTATACCAGGCGCACAGCGTTCTGCGACACACAGCTGACCTGCCAGAGTGTGGCCACTCTGACCGGATCCTCGGGGGCGGGGGGTGCAGCTTCATCTCGCAGCCTGCACGGCTGAACTTGACTCACTCCTGGCAGTGCTCGGCAGGTGTGGGGTGCTCTTCCAGCCACACCTCCCCAGCCCTCCAGGAAGGCCCAGAGGCCTCCCACCTTCAGTTGGGCAGGGCCTTCCTGCCCTGGCAACCAGGGGCATTTTGTTTTGCTTTACTTCAAATGCACCGCGTGTCCCAGGCAGCTCCACTCCCTCAGTTATTGCTGCTGTTGTTGTTCGGTGGGGGTTTTTTGCCGTGTTTATCTTGGGGGTGCTGGCGATCCAGAACCCTCAACGCTGAGCTATATCCCCAGCCAGTTTTTGATTTTTGTAACTGTATCTCACCAAGTTGCTAGGTTGCCCGGGCTAGGCTGGAACTTGGAATCTTCCTGCTTCAGCCTCCACGTGCTGGGATTAGAGGCCCACACCACTGGGATGTGCAAGTGGGCTAAGCAGGCTGAGGGTCCCTCGCTTGCCTGTCTGGTGCCTCATGTTGTCTCCTCCCCAAATACGTCACTTCCAGTCTCCCCACCTCAGCTAGCAGCTGGCTGCATGAAGCCAAAATACATAATGTCACAGGAACTGGCAATAATTAGAGAATGAGGCAGGCATCGGTGTCTTCAGACCGTAACAAGTGTCACATATGTGCACTGTTCTGAGTTTGAAGCTAATAACAGTGTTGTGTCATGCTAATATAATTATGCCCCGTTTGTTAGGTCTTATTGGGGAATAAGCAGTTTCTTATAATTGATTTCCCTACGTTCCTAGAGCTTATAATTTTGGAAAATCAAATTATTTCAACAGTCTCAATTCCTATGGAAATCTTTCTGAATTGATTGCATTAGTCTTTGTTTTTAAGTAAAAACATCAACGTAATGTATTACTCTCCATAAAGAATAGGATATGTCATTATGTACCCAGTGTCTGATGGAACGCCCAAGCCCCTAATACAGGTTTGTAGAACAAATAATTATAACCTCTGATAGTGCACTTTGATGAAGAAAGAATAAATCCTTGAGCTTTGAAGTTACAGAAAGCTGTTTGCCCTTCCCACACATGTCTGTGGTTGTTGCCTTCTTATTTGTGCTTTTATAATTCTCCCATCTCCTCCCTTACATTGAAGCTGCTATCCTCTTTAGCTGGGCAAGGTGGTGCATGGCTATAATCCCAACACTTGAGAGGCTGAGGCAGGAGGATTGCTGTGAGTTTGCAGCCAGCCTGGGCTACACAGCAAGTTCAGGCCCAGCCTGCTCTGCATAGCAAGACCCTATTCTGGGAAAAATAAAAAGAAGTTGCTCTCCTCTTCCTTCTGTTTCTAAAAGTTTGCCCCGCACCATAAATGCACTGAATCTAAATAGCTAGAGGTCAGAGTTAGGCATCCTATGTCATCCCTGAAATCGAAGTGCCTTCTGGTGTCTGAGAAATACAGAGTAGTTTCTGTCATCAATATTTTATGCACACATTAGCCCCCAAAATGCCTTTTCCACTTCCTTCTGAGTCCTCAACTGGATTTTCAATGTCTGGGCCCGCTCCATGAATGCCCCTAGGCAAGCTGTGCATTACCAGAAAAGCCACAACAGAAACTCCCAATAAATGTGTCATCAAACATAGGTTACAACATCTCACTTGACGCCATCCAGTGAAAGACCATGTCTGACGACAGAATCTGACACCAAAATTGACTGGTTCCTCCACACGTGTCAGACAAAGCTAACCAGACTAGGTGGAGCCCCTAAACACAGCTGAAGGCTACCCCATTCTTCTCCCCTCAGGAGACACCTCTCCCAGGATACAAGGTGTGATTTTTTTTAAATGTGGTGTGTGTTCAGATTTTTATATTTCTATTATGATAAAAGGCATGTTGCCATCAACCTCCCTCAAAATGCTTCCCCTCGCATGGGACACATCTGTCCCTTCGGTCTTGCTCCTTCTGAAGCAGTCTGGACATCTTCTCCCCAGGGCTTTGGTTTTAAGACATGATCTCATTAAGTCACTAAGCTGCCCAGGCTGGGCTTGAATTTGCAATCTTCCTGCCTCAACCTCCCAGAGTGCCAAGAAGCTCTCTTTGGTGTCTTTACAAGACGTGATCAACAACAAGGCGAGTGCCACTGCCAAGTGCCATCCATCAGAAAGGTCGCTGCCCACGTTGCTGGCAGGACCTGGAGACATGGTACTCGCGGCTCTTCCCTAAAGTCGGGGATACATTTAATCAATTTAGGACGTCGAGGCAGCCTGGAGCACAACAGAAACACAGAGGAAAAAGGACTTCCAGAACTGCTGCGCAAAGTGTGGAGAAATCTGGGGAGAGTGTGTTTGCAGTAAAAGTAATGTTGATGTGTAATAAAAATTTTTAAGTTTAAATACTCACCCTATATTTCAGCCGTGCCTCATATTCTAAACGTTCAGTTTACTGCTGCTCTGGGTCTGACGGTCTCTTCCCTGGTCTTCACGTCTCTAAGTTCACCACAATCAATTCAGCAGCTTAAGTTTCCCAGAGTCCACTGGAGTTGTGACAATCTCTCCTTCTTGCTCTAAGAATCTCTAAAAATAGATTTTAAAAACTGATAAAAAATCCTCATTTTGAGTTCATCATTTAGCCTTTAATAATGCCTTCTATCACCCAAAAAGAGTTCATTGAAGCTAGGCCTGGTGGTGCAGGCCTATAATCCCAGCATGGTGGGAGGCTGAGGCAGGAAGATTGCCAAATTGGAGTCCATTCTGGGGAACAAGTGACTTAGCAAGACCCCATCTCAAAATAAAAATAGCAAGTAAAATTAAGAAAAGGGCTGGGATGCAGCACAGTGTGAAGGCTCTGGGCTTGATCTCTGGTACCACACACACACACACACACACACACACACACACACACACACATACACAAAAAAAAAAAAAGTTCAAGGAAGACATCAATAATCTAACCCAGGGAGAGAAAGGAGGAAGGAAACGCGGTGGGTTTAGCTCCCGCTGCGGGGTCCCGCCCTTGGCGTGGCTTCCAACACTGTGGTGGTTCCAAAGCAAACTAGCTGAACCCCAAGTGTCCTGCCCCTGACAAAGCCCAGCTGAGGCCGGCGAGCCCGTGGTCGATGGTCAGGAGACAGAATCCCGCAGCCTCTCCCCTGAGTCAGTGGCCACCTCACCCGGTGACCTTGGGCAGGCTGTCTGAGTCCTCTGGACTCCAATTTGCTAACTATAAAACACAGGATCGTATCCACCGCTCACAGCGCCATGTGAGATTGTGTTAATTGGTGTTTGGAAAAGCTTGTACCTTCAGATGAAAGCGTTTATACGTTTGGAGCTCTGCTCTTAGCTGAAGTCTCTGTACAGTTGGATTTTATTACCTATGGCAGTGGAGTTTCTTTTTTTATTTATCTGGCAATGGAACTTCAGTGATTTCCCTTTGGAGAAATAATTCTGTAACACTAATAGGCTCGTGGCAAACAGATGCGTTCATAAACCATTATCCTCCCCTCTGACTGGTTTTCCACCTGACAGATGACCAACATAGACATATATCTCCAACTCGCAGAAAATCTCTTTGCAAGTTTTTAATTCCAAAAATATTTGGTATAGACTGGATTTTTAGTCAAATTGAGGACTGAATGCATTAGTGACTCTTGCTACCTCTGAAAGCCTTAGTTTGAGATATTTAGAAAAGATTGTGCTTGTCAAAGTGAACTGCTGCAGCCTTTTGGTACCATTATCTTTTTAAAACGGCTTCAATGTGGTATAATTGATGCACAATGAAATACTATTTCAGTTGTGCAGTTAGGAATGTTGTGACACCCATATACAGCCAGGAAACTTCCATCAAGATAATGACTAGATGCCTATCCCCAACCTCCCTCTGCCTTTATGTTACTTCCCCTTGTTTCTCCTTCCTTCCTAGACCATGTTTTCTAGACTTGCATAGTATCAGTGTTCTCTCATTTGCCTGGCGTCCTTCACGCAGCTAGTTGTTATGTACCTCATCTATATTGTACACAGGGTGCATGTTTAATTTTTTTAATTAATTGCAGTAAAAGATACACAACCATGAATCCCTCTCCAAGTCCTTCCCCTCGCTTCAAACACATCCTCTCATTCTTGCCACTTTCTGAAGCAGTTCAGGAAGTCCTTCTTCCTGAACGTCTTCTCGAGCTACGGTCAACCTTATGGTGTGTGTCGCTGCTCACTGCCAACCAACAGACAGGCAGGCTTGTGAAAACACCATGGTGTGTCCTCATCCACTTTACTTATAGGTCTGCTGCCATGTGACTTCTGGCTCTTTCTCAAAGTCAAAATCACCATGAAAGGTAAATATCTGGAATGATTTAGGGTACCATGACAGCACAACTAAAGACACCCAAGAAAGAGGGCTTGCAGAGCCGCGTCCATGAGGTCAGTGTGTTCCAAGCACGGGGTGGGGATTGAGGAGGACTCATGGCAATGTGTCTTCTTTCTAATGCAGTAAAATTCTAAGATGCGAATGCACACTGTAACCCTGCTCACACCTCACCTCACAGTTTACTGCTGTGCAGGGACCCATGAGCAGATGACCATGGTCGTTCAGCCCATCACCTGTTGCTGGACATTCAGGTGGTTTCCACTTCGGGGCTGTTACAAATGAAGCTGGTGCAAATAATTGTGTCCAAGTCCCCACACGTGCAAATCCTTTCATTCCTCTAGGGTAGATATCTGGAAATGAAATGGCTGAGTCTTATGGCACAGTGGGATCTTCCCCCCCCCCCCCCCCATGGGACTGGCATCTGACTCAGGGCCCTCACACTGAGCTGCATCTCCAGCCCATTTAATTTTTTTTTTTTTTTGAGACAGAGTCTGATTAAGTCACTAAGTTACCCAAGTTGGGCTCGAACTTGCCATCTTCCTGCCTCAGCCTCTCCACGATAAGATCTCTTGAGTAGATCCAGAACAAACAGATTATATTATAGAAAAGCATCATATGTGTGACCCCTACACAAAGGCATTATGGCTCTTTCAAGTGTTTGTCACAGAACCAAAAAACTTTAATTTTTATTCCTCTTCTCTTCTATTATGATAATAAGACAAAGAATTTTCTTTTTATGTCCCACAATGCAACTCATGTTCTCCCAAAAGTTTCTTAATTTGTTCTATGTGTGGCAACTTTTGGGACATCCTGTACATTGAATTCAGTGCTTGCATAATTTTTCTCACAGCATTAGTTTTACTTAAGGTATTATACTAAATGAAGCCTAAGCAAGCATATTTTTATATTACATTATATCATATAACACATTCTTAATACTTGTACATGTACCTTTGGGACACCTGTATCATCTTAGTGTATCTTCATAGGTCATTTGTCTCTTTTTCTGATGCATGCTGATAGACTGTCTCTCTAAATGTCATGGACATTCTAAGGGGTTCTATGTCAATTTGAGGCAATTAGGAGCCAGCCTGGATTAGGCAGTTAAAACACAGCCTGGATTAGAATATGAATGATTTGTGGGCCAACAAATGAGGGAAGAACTCCCACGCGGATGTGGGAAGCCCAACTGGGAGCTCAAATCGTATAAAAGGAGGGAAGAAGAAAGATTGTCACAGCTTCTTCCTGGGAAAGCTTTCGCCTTCACAACTGTCTACAGACGTCGTCTTGCTCCACACCTCAGATCTTCATCACTCCAGTCTTGATTTGTACCTGTCTGTCCAATCTTCAGTCGCCGATCTTCACCATTGTTCTTTGACCAACCAAGATCCGCAGCAGACTCTCACCGGCTGTCCTGCATCCTGGACGGCTGTTCTAACTCACAGCTGAGCAGCCATAGGACACTCCAGCTCTTGCACATGCAGGCCACCATCTTGGACTATCTCTGTCCTCAGACTTGTAAGCCTTCCAAATGGATCCTTTTGTTATAATTTCTGTCAATTCTGCCTTTTGTTAGAACCTAAACTAATACAGATTTTGGTATCGTCCAATCAGCTTTGATTTTTCACAGGAGCTCACAGCTAGGAGTTTGCCTTGTGTCTCAAGGGAGACTTTGACTAGGACTTCTTTGCAGTACTGGAACTGTTAAGACTTTGGCACCCCTTAGAGTAGGACTAAATGCATTTTGCATGAAGATAAGGACATGAGTCTTTTGGGGGGCAGGGGTGGAATATCATGGTTTGGATCTGGAATATCCCCCAAAAAGTCTAATGTATTTGGTTGTTATATAATATCTATGGAATCATATGTTGTTGGGAGATTCGGGCCTACTCTGGAGGGGTAGGTTACAGGCATGTGAACTGAATTACAGGCATGTAGTGAGGACTTACCACACCTTCTACACCTGGATCCAGGAGGGGCTGATCACTGGGATGAGACCTGGAAGGATATATAAACTGCTTCCTGCCTTCATTGGAGGATTAGACTAAACTTGCCTTGGCTTGGCTTCCTGTTTGTGTTGTTCAGGAGCTGCCTCCACCTCTGCCTCTGCCATGTACTTTCCAGTATTGCCAGTCACCCCTGAATGGACTGTGATCTTCTGAAACTGTGAGCTAAAATAAACCTTTCCTCCCCTAAATTTGTGGATCTCAAGTATTGAGTCACAGCAAGGAAAAAGTAACTAGCATACCTACGCTGACCCAAGACACTATGAATGGTCGTTCTCTAAACATCCCTAGAGCACGCTCTGAGTATTTCCAAATTCAGACAAGAAGGAACACAATTTCCTCCTAACATCAAAAGCTTCAAATCTTGCAAATAGAACATCTGGTGATCTCTCATGGGCTTTTTCTTAACTTCTCATGTGAACATCTCAGCATTCCTTTCTATAGGTCAAATGATCACAAGTCCATAATCATGTGGAAGCTCTTTCTTCTCCCAGCTTCATCCCACTGGGCTGGGCACAGAGCTGGGTGCAATAGAAGCCCCATTGAGAGACAAGTGCTCTTAAATGTAAAGGGGGGCAGCTAGAACGCAATGCCAGGGCTAAATGGGGTAGGAGTGGGGAGAACATTGCAGACACCCCGCCAACAAGAAGCAGAGATGAGAAGGGAGAGAAAAAGCCAGAAGGATGATGAAGGTGGCAGGAGAAGAGAGCAAGGGAAGGGTTTGATTCGAGTTTGCAAAACTAACCCATGAAAGAATTCGGGAGGAATTTACCAGCAGGCAGGCAGGCACATGTCCCTGCACGTACAGCCAGCTCCATCCAGGAAACGAGGCAGACTGGGGGAGGCAGACAGAAGAGCAAATGGCTTTTCCAAAGTGAAGACCATAGCTACCTGATACATAGAAATAGAGAAGCTAGAACATTTGGGCTGCTCTCACTTTAAAAGGCTCTGCACAGCCTAAGCCTGCTAGCCCAGGCCTGCACTCCCAGCACTTTGGGAATGTGAGGCAAGAGGACTGAAAGTTCAAGCCCAGCTTGATCAATTTAGCAATTTGGCAAGACTCAAAAATAAAAAGTGGGCTGAGAATGTAGTTTGGTGCAAAGACCCTGAGTTCAATCCCAGTATACTACAGACATAAATAAGTAACAGTTTGGGAGAAGGAGAAGTCATATGTTGGGAGCGAATACTGGCAAAAGGCACATCTGCTGAAAGACTTATCCAAATCATACAAAGAACTCTTAAAAGTGAACAATATGTTAGAGCATTTGTATAACAAGCACCAGACGCTGAGTTTGATTCCCTAGCACCACATAATCTGGGCATGATGGCACATGCCCATAATCCCACCACTCCAGAGACTGAGGCAGGATTGTGGTGAGTTCAAGGCCAGCCCAGCCTGAGCTACCTAGTGAGTTCAGGCTCAGCATGGATAAGTCACCAGATACATAGATGTCACACGAGTGTTTGAAAAGATGTTCCACGTGGTCATTAGAGAACTGCAAAAGAAAACAAGACACCACCGCACATTTATGAGAATGGTTATCATCCCCACCATGAAAGTAAATTCAAGTGTTGATCAGGATGTGGAATGACAGGGACTCTTGTGCATTGCTGGTAGGACCAGCCATGTCAGACAAAAGGCAATGTGTCAGTTTCTTACGCAACTGAATACATTCTTAGCAGATGAGGCAGCAGCTGAACTCCTTGGTATTTACCCAAAGAGTTAAAAACTAAGCTTGGCCTGGTGGTGCAGAACTGTAACCTAGCACTCTGGAGGCTGAAGCAGGAGGATTGCTTAGTCCTAGCCTAGTCTAGGCCACTTAGCAACTTAGTGAGAAACTGTCTCACTAAGCTATGGGGACATAGCTCAGTGGAAAAACCCTGTGCTCAATCCTTAGCACTGCAAAAATAGAATTTTTTTAAAAAGTCCACTCCAAAACTTGTACACTGATTTATGCAACTTTCATTTTGTTTTGTTTTGTCTTGTTGAGACAGGCTCTCACTCTGTCTGGGATGGTGCTGAACTCACTCAAGCTGGCCTTGAAATCACACAATCCTCCTCAGCTTCCTGAGATTACAGATGTGTACTGCCATGCCAAGTTAACCTCTATGTGGTGCTGGGTATCAAAACCAGGACCTTGCACATGCTAGGCAGATGCTTTAACCACTGGGCTATGCCCTAGCCCCCTGATTTTATAGCAGCTTTGATCATAACTGCCAAAACTGGGAGCACCCAAGATATCCTCCAGCAGGTGAGTGGATGAACTATGGTATATCCAGAAATGAGAAATCATTCAAATCATTCATGAAAATCATTCAAATCATTCATGAAAAACGATGAGCTCTTAAGCCACAGAAAGACATGGAGGAGATCAAGATTCACCTTACTAAGTGAAAGAAGTTCATCTAAAAAGGCTAGATATTCTATGACCCCAACTATATGACATTCTGGAAAAGACAAAGCCACAGAGACAGTGAAAAAGGATCAGAAGTTTCCAGGAGTCAGGAGGGAGGGAGGGAAGGAATGTTATTTCCATCGCAACCAGCAACTCCAAAGCTCCAGAGCAACAACTGCAGGTAGCAAACCTTACTCAGGCAGCGCTGATTAAAGACCTACACTCTCCACTGGCCCGAAAGGTCGCAATGAATGATGCCCACCCTGCTACTCCTGCAGAAGCGACTGCGTGGGAAAGACGGCGTCGAGGACGTACAAGGAGCGCAGGCATACAGTGAGGAGAAGCTCTGAGCTTGGTGGGGGCACGTGACAGGCAGCCTCATCCGGCTGGGCCATCTGGGAAGAACACGGCGCATCCCTGAAACCCAAGGATGAGTAGGCACTGGCTGAAGGAAGTAGCTCTCGATGGCAGCAAAGAGCGTGACCATTTTGTGGAAGGGAAGGAAAGCCATGCCCTGTGGCATGGGCCTATAATCCCAGAACTCTGGGAGGCTGAAGCAGGAGGATCACATGTTTGAGCCCATCCTGGGCAACTCAGGGATTCAACAAGACCCTGTCTCAAAAATAAATAGATAGATGGATAGATAAAATCCCAGGGCCTGTGCCACAGGGCCTGGTGTGGCCTGCAAATGATGCCATAAACATCCAAATGGTCCTTGGCAAAACAAAAGATCCCCCACCTCTAATTGTAAACCACTGCCAGCCGACAGCTCACACGTTCTTTTGCCCTTCAGTCTGTTTAATATTATAATGAAAACTTTAAAAAAGAAAGTTGTAATATTTATAACCTTAAATTAACTATATTGTATAGTATATATGTGGCCCAAGATAGTCTCTCTTCACTCAACAAAGAGAGAAGAAAGAAAGAAAGAAAGAAAGAAAGAAAGAAAGAAAGAAAGGAAGAAAGGAAGGAAGGAAGGAAGGAAGGAAGGAGCTGGTGGTTGTCCGGGTTTGTACTTCCCAGCACTCTGGGGGAAGCTGAGGCAGAAGCCAGCCTGAGCAGCTTAGTAAGACCCCAGCTCCAAATCAAGTCAAGAACCGGGCCAGGGACACAGTCCAGTGGGACAGCGCTGGGTTTTATCCCCAGTACGACAAAAAAGGGAAGGGGAAGGGGACATGCCTGGCTGCCAGCTGACCGGCAGCGAGGTGGGCAAAGGCCCGCCATGGGTAACCTAGGATGAAACCTGTGCTCAGTGTCTCCAGGGAACGCAGCCGCAGGCTGCCAGCAGCCATTAGCAAAGGCACAGCCGCTGCACGCTACCAAGCACAGCTCGGTAAACTGCAAGTGCTCAGTGAGCAATACTCTGTCTGTCTGTGGCCTCTGGCAGGGCAGCCAGGCCGGTTCCTCGCTTTGACGGCCACTTCATGCCGCTTCCCCTTTTCCTCTGCTTACTTTCTTTTTTGTGGTGGCAATGAATGAACAAAGCTGTGTTAATCCAAACTCAGAAATACCGGATGGAACTTTGCACACTCACCATGTTCCTATGGTGACTGATAAAATGCTAAGCTTGGCCCAAACACTCTCTCCGTAAATGAAACACAATTATTCCCACCTGCCTCGTGATGCAGGCCTGTAATCCTAGCATTCTGGGAGGCTGAGGCAGGAAGATCACAAGGTAGAGCCCACCCTGGGCAACTCAGGGACTGAGCTAGATTCTGTCTCGAAATCAAAGATAAAAAAGGGCTGGGGTGTAGCTTCAGGTGAAGGCCCTGGGCTCAATTCCCCATGCACTCCTCACCTCCCCACTCCACCCCCAAAATGCTCAGCCACGCAGAGGGTGCCCTCCTGGGGGACGTGTAGATGCCAGGCCCACTATCTGGTGCCTGCGGTGCCATTTTGCGGGAACCGCGTTCCAACCCTCTTCCTCTCTGATTGCCTTTCTTGCACTTTCCCCATCCAAGGAAACAGAAGCGGGGCAAATGCCTGGGCCGATCCTAGGTCTCCAGTGAGCCAGGGAGGAAGTGACAGGGCACGGAAGACAGCCCTGGCCTGACGCCCGTCGCCACATTGGCGGCAACGTCGAACAAGACAACCCCCTGTACATAGGCATGCATCAGAAGATTTACTATTAAAGCTCTCGTTCTTTCCTTAGTGTTCCTGAAGGGCCTCCACTTCCCCACGGTTATTCTCTTTATTGGCCTACGCTGTGATACACAGCACTTACCTTCGTCTCAGGATCTGGCATAAGCACAGTACATATTCCATCTTACTCTTACCCCCTTCCTTCCCTACTTAGTCTCCCCAGCTCTCAAATCCTCCTGTCTTTTCCAAGCCCACTTCTCTGTTTCCTATCATGTCTCTTTTATTGTTCTCTTTATATTATATTTTGAGTTTCTTATATTAGAGGAAGCATACAATATTTAAGCTTCTGTGTTTGATTTATTCTGCTTACCAGTACAGTCTCCAAGTGCACCCATTTTCCTCCAAACATGGCAGGTTTATTCTTCTTTCCGGCTGAGTAGTACTCCCTTGTGTATATATACCATATTTTCTTTATCCAGGACAACTCTGTTTCGCTTTTTCTAAAGAAAATATATCCTGTGCTCAGTGGCTAAAACAGCAATGTTTAATCACAGACTATGGAAGGAGTCAGAAAGAAAGGGGCAAAGGAGGGAGAAAAAGAGAGTTATGAGAAACTTCAAAGGAAGTCATGGAAGACAAGGCAACTAGATTCTCTTAAGTTCTGGGTCAGAGTAGATGTTCAGGGAAGGAAGCACAGTGCAGCCCTGTCCAGCTCCCCCGAGTGTGGCGAAAGGGGACTCAGTTCAAGTGGTGTGAGTACACAGAGAATCCCTAGCTGGGAGTCTGCCATTCCTCCTCTCAGCCAGGGACCTCAACTAATCCCCTCGACCCCCAGGACACACACCTGCTCACACCGAGCCACAGGCCGGGCGGTCCAGGAGGAAAACATAAAGGCGTCTGTTACTGACCTCATGAAACGCCCAGGTAAGGCGATGAAGTGCACAGGGCAGCCAGAAGGAAAGTGTCCCTGATCTTCTTGAAGTATCTGGAAAAGAAATGAGAACAAGCTGAGTGTGGTGCCACACACCTGTAATCCCAGCACCCTAGGAGGCTGAGGCAGGAGAATCGCAAGTTCAAACCCATCTGGCAGTTTGGCAACATGGCAAGACCCTATCCCAAAATCAAAAAATAAAAATGGCTCCGTGTGAAGGCCCTGGGCTTAATACCTAGTACCACGAAAACAAAAACAAAACAAAACAATCTCCCAGTTCCTTCCAGGTGCAAATTAGTACTTAATATGTTCAACACCCACACAGTTTTCTCTGAGCCCTGCAGGGTGTAAAGGCCAAGGGGAAACACTGTCTTTATTCTCCAGACATTTACAGTCTAAAGAGAACAGAGAAGATGGTGGATGTGGAGTTGCCAATGGCCTGAAGTGCTTCCCACAAGGTCCGCCCATGAAATCTAAATATAGGCAGACGATGTTTCAACCAGGGGAAAATCATTAGGGTTTGTCACACTTCTGCATCTAGCACTAATTGCCTGAGCAAGCATATTTGCCTTGCTTATGATCATCAGCAAATAAAAACATATTTTCACATGCCTGCTGGTCAGATTTCACAAGAATTGCATGCGAAACAATTAATATATTGCACAACTCTTTTGCACCTCTTTATTTTCATTATATATTGCCATACTGGGGGCGGAACCCCAGGGCCTTTACACTGAGCTGTGTCCTCAGTCCATTTTTATCTTGAGACAGAGTCTCCTAAGTTGTTGATTTCTCCAAGCTTGACCTGAACTTATGATCTTCCTGGCTCAGCTTCCCAGAGTGTTGGGATCACAGGCCTGCATCACCAGGCCCAGCTTCAGCTTAATCTTTTCAACTGTGGCTACTAGAGAATTTTAAGCGACACATAAGTCATTGTATTTCTCCTTGGCAGTGTCAGTGTAGAGTTCAAAACTCATTATGGTCTGGCCCATCCTGTGGAGCCACCCCAGTTCTTCAGAACACACATATGAATACCCCCCTCATCCACCACTGAGGGGAGACCTCTAGAAAACATCCGGGCCTTTATTGGTACCAGCACATCCCTCTCCCACCTCAGTCTTTCTGTGGGGGGGAGGGACAGGTAGGAACCAAGCAGGAGAGCCCTGCCTGCCATTGTGACATCACAGAGCACACAGAGCACAAGTCATCCAGCCTCACCTGAGTGGGGCAGTTTTCCACCTATCCAGCCCACCACACACCAACCTTACCCCTCTGCTGGCAAGAGGGGGCCAGATTCACCTCTGGCCCAACACTAATTCTGCTCAAGAGATTAAGATCCAGCAGAGGAGAAACAGAAACCTCCTGACCTCCTAAGTAGCAGTGAATGAGCCATCACCCCCAGCTTGCTCAAGATGTTTTCCTCTCCCAGAAGGTGGGTGCCTTGCTCTTCGAAACCTTAGGAGCATCTCATGTGTGTGCACTACCCTTAATGTTAGATTTATAATATGGTTATACCAATTCATCAGGTTTTATTTATATATTTATTTATTTTTTTTGAGGGGGGGTTGTTACTGGGGATTGAGCCTAGGGCCTTCACACTAAGCGACATTCCAAGCCCGTTTTTCATTTTTGTTTTAATTTTGAGGTATTGGCTTGTAGGCTAGGCTCCACTTGCCTGGCTTGCTACCCTCCCGCCTCGGGCTCCCAGAGTGTTGGGATTACACATCATACCACCAGGCTCAGCTCCAGTTCGTCAATTTACTTTACTTCCCAGGCTCTCAGTGAGAACCCAGAAGGAAATGGAACTACCTATGGAAGCCCAACCATCAGGGACAAAATGGGGCTTGTTCGTACCAAAGCCCCCCGCTCCACCATGTCCCATGGGACCTTCCAGTTCTTTTTCCTGGCCTCTTTCTCTTCCTTCTCTTCTCTGTCCCTAGGGGCTACTTTGCCCTTAGCCACAGCTCTTCCATATATTCCTATTACCAAAATCTGGCCTCTGGTAATGGCTAGGTGGTGGTGTCAGTAAGAGAGGTGTGTGTCACCCTAGTGGGCTAAAAGAGCCAAGAACAATGAGGCACCCCCAGGTCCTGCTGGAAACCAGGAACATAAGGAACAGACAGAGAGCCAAGCCTCACAAAGAGCCTGGGGGAGTCTTTAGGGGCCCTTCAGAGACAGCCTGGAAGGCTTGCCTTTTTCAGGATTGGAGTCATATCTGGAAGTGATTTCAGTTCACAGGGTTACTTAAAAAGCAAATGTTCAATCTCTAATATCTTCACGTATCACAAGAGAGAAAAAGAATAAAGCTAGCAATTAGCCAAGAAAGTAGAACACACCCAGGAAACAATATGGTGTGCTGTTGAGCAGCTGGAAATTAGAGTGCTTAGAGGGAAGGCCAGGATAAACTCAGGAACAGCCACTTCCAGGACTGCAGGGTGGAGCCCATGCTTTCAAAGAGTCTAGTGTAGACTCAGATGGCTTCCTGAATTCAGAAGAAGCCCGACTTAGATAATAAGATAGGCCTCTGAAGTGGCTGTGAGCCAGGTGGGGTGGTGCACACCTGTAATTCCAGCACTCCAGGAGGCTGGCCACAAGATTGAGCCCAGCCTGAATAATTTAACAAGTTGGCACCTTAATGAGATGCTGCCTCAAAATCAAAAGTAAAAGTCTGTGAGTCCATATCTTACTGTAAAGGCCCCCAGGCTTAATTCCCAGGAGAGAGAGAGAGAGAGAGAGAGAGAGAGAGAGAGAGAGAGAGAGAGAGACAGAGAGAGAGAGAGAGACAGAGACACAGAGAGACAGAGAGAGAGAGAGAGAGAGAGAGAGAGAGCGCTAGCCAAAAAGCCAGCCATGGTTTAGGGTAAGTTTTATTATATTTCTAGGACAGGCACAGGAGGCATGTGGAAATGTAGTTTGCTTAACAATGCCTGAGGAGTATAAAGCAGCCCAAGACCCTTAATCCCACACCTTTTCCCACAGGTGGGTCTGTGGAGTGGCTTGACCTCTGTAAACTTTGTGACAGGTGACTGTCCCTTCCTTTACTGAGAGGCAAGCAGGCGATGAGCCAGGCCACGCGTTAGTGGAAGGTTCTGAATACCAACTCCATGGCTGACCAGCCTCATGGCCCTGAGCAAATCAAAGGCTCCAAGTCTGAGTCTGAGCCCTGCGTGTAGAGTGGAACCGGGTGTGTGGACAGAGACCATGTTTGGGAAGCACCCAGCTGGGTGCCAGGGAGCAGTACAGCCCCTGTCCCTTTCCTTTCCACTTGGAGAAATCTTCCACCTCCCTTGATCTTCAGAGCAGAATTGTTAAGCAGAGTGGCTCTTACACGTTACACCTGGGAGGTTAGGCAGCAGCTGGAATCATCTGTCCAGTCATGTGGCGGGGGGGGGGGGGGGGGGGGGGGGGGGGGGGGGGGGGGGGGGGGGGGGGGGGGGGAGGAGAAGGCGATCTGCTGAGGGGGTTCACTTTTAAATAAGGTTCTATTTTTCTTTCAGTACTGAAGATTGAACCTAGGGCCTTCACACTGAGCTATATCCCCAGTCCCTATACATACACTATTTTATTTTGAGGCAGATTCTCATTAAATCACTAGATTGTCCAGGCTATGCTCAAAATTTGAGATCCTAGGCAACAATCTCCCGAGTGCTAGGATTGTATGCTTGTGCCCTCAGCACCGGACCCGCACCCTTAGAGGAAATGTGAGACTTGGGTGTCGACAGCCACCCCGCAGGTGTGCACGCCTGGCCTACTGGCCCGAGTGGAGTAGGAGGGCTGTACATCCCCTGACCCAGAGCCTGTGTGTCCTCTCGCCCCAGGTTTCCGCACTGGCTGGGAGCTCTGTGCCCTGGGAGGCTCTCGGGGACCCCTTTCTCATCTGATGCCGGAAGGCAGAAAGGAACAAACACGGGATCCTCGCCCACCCCACCCGGTGTGGACATCCCAACTGCCGCTAGGGCGGGACTTGCCCAACAATTCAAAACAGATCCCAGTGTCTCGTCATGACAACGTGCCCGTTGCTAGGCAACAGGGACTCCACGTTTGTGCGGGAAGAATTGTTACTCATCCTGCGGGAGAGGGGCCCAGCGAGAGTCGGAGGGAGGAGACAGTGAGTGGGAAAGGAGGGGTGGTGTGGACGTGAGAGGAGCGCCAGCGGAAATGGGAGTGGGCAACCCAGCTGTATCCGGGGACAGCCACACCCGGCACCCCCTTCCTCATCCTGGCCTGCAGTCCCCAAGATCCTCCAGCCCAGCCGGGCCTGCAGGCGCCCCACAGGATATGCACATGTGGCTGCCCCTCTGATTGACTGGGCCACTGGGCATAGGAAATAAAGGCCACTTCCTCCCCTGGATATGACATTAGCAAATGCATCTTATACTGTAATAAATACTCACTTATTTTTGATCACCCCCTTGTTGCTCAAAAGTGTGCAGCCATTTTTCTCAAACAAAAATGAGCAGGGCCTGGTGGCACAGACCTGTTATCCCTGTGCTCTGGAAGGCTGACAGAGGAGGATCCTGAGTTCGAGCCCAGCCTGGGCCACTGAGAGGCTTCCTGAGACCCTGTCTCAAAATCAGAAATAAAAATGGGCTGGGGACATAGGTCAGTGTGAAGGCCCTGAGCTCCATCCCTAGTAACACACACACACACACACACGGTTGTGATTATGTGACCCCTCATCCACCATAGTCTTGGGATCTGGCACCGTGGCACTCTGGCTCCTCCCCAAATGTTTAGAACGATTCAGAGTCTCGGGGGCAGCTATGCTAGCGTAACTAAGATGCTCAGGAGAGAGGACTTTCCTCAGAAAGTGGCCGGATGATGGGACAACTGTGTCATTAGGAAGGGGAGGGGGGATTTGAGAATCAAGACAATGTATCTGTTACTGTAATAATTTTTAAATTTTCAAACACACATTCTAAAAGCAAGTGTCCCCTGGCCTGAGCACAGGTTCAGAAGACTGGCATTGTTTTACTGTCTAAGCATTTGGGGTTCTGTGGACCCTGACTCTGGGCTCAGTTGAGAATAATTCACCTGAAGCTGGAAAGTCTCAGAGTTCAGTCTATTGTAGCATCAACACTTTGGTACCCGGCAAGGGCACTGCGAAGGCCCGTGGGCAGAGGCCAGAACACCCGGTGGGAAGACTCATCTTCGCCAGCACAGGAGCCAACTGTCCCTCACAGAAGGAATCACTGTAGCTGGAGCAGCAAAATCTGACAAGGACCTAGAGACGTCACCCAAACAGGCCCTCATCGGCAGGGAATCACCCGGCTCGGAAAAGAACATAGCATTTCCACTCTGGCACTGGCTTTCAGTCGAAATTTATCCCCAGGTGTCTGAGAATTGAAGATAACAAGTGCTCGTGAACTCACTGCTGTTTTGTGAGCCCTGCTCATCACCCAGAGCAGGAATGTTCCCACGGGTGGGAGGAGACGTGTTGGCAGGGAAGCTGTTTGCTGAACCCCATGTGCATCCGTGCGGACAGGCTGCGGGTGTGCCTCTGGACCCAGGGACCCCTTCTGCAGGGGGTGGATTTGAGTCCACTTTCACAATGGAAGGCTGTTTGGACATGCTGCTTCCCTCGCATTTTACCGAGAGGCTCCCTGAATGCATACAGGAGCCTCGCTGGCATTACAAACTTCCTTCGTTCCTGGACGTTACAACAGTGCTAGCTCTGGAGGTCGGCCATGAGTAAAATGTGCCTTCTATTCAACAACTTAAAGGCAAGCAAAGTCTGGTCCAGTGATGCAGGCCTATATTCCCAGGGGAGGCTGAGGCAGGAGGATTTTAAGTTTGAACCCAACCTGGTAGCTTAGTAACTTAGCAAGGCTCTGTTTCAAAACAAAAAATAATTAGTTCAGTGTGAAGGCCCTGAGCTTGATCCCCACAACCCCTTCACACATACATACACACACACACACACACACACACACACTCACACGAACACACAGTCAAACGAACAGAACAGACAAGGAAACGCTTGGAGCCCAGGATGCGGGCCAGTGTCAGATAACGCAGGAGCAGAGAACAAGCACGTCTATCAGAGCTGGTGACAAGGGAAACATCTGATTTCCACTCTGCCTTCTGTCTACCGAGTAATAGAAAGGAGCTAGGTGATGGGCCTGGGTCAGAAACCCGGCTGCTGGGAGGAGAACAGGAGAAACTCTGCCAGGGAGGATAAACGAGAGGATGTGCCCACATGGGTGGTGAGAAGAAAGAAAACAGCCCCCTATGCCCCGGTATCCCTTGGCTCCAGCCTCTGGGAGTCAAGCCCCATGCGACCTGATTCTGCCCAGCATCCTTTCTCCTTTTAACATGATGATGGGGTGTAACTTTGGAAAGTTAGTATATGCCTTTAACATAGCCAATCCGTGTCAATCCCTAGCTCTCCCCTCCCTTGCTTCCCACTCTTCTCCAGAAGCCTGCCTCCTGGTTTCCCTTCCTCTTGCCTTATTTGTTATTTAGATTTATCATATAAATGAAAATATGTAGTTTTTACCTTTCTGCATCTGGGTAATTTTACTCAACATAATGGTTTCTAGTTTGACCCATTTTCCTGCAAATGATTCTGTTCATCATGGCTGAGAAATATTCCATAATAGGTAGACAGATATAGATGAGATAAGGTCTTCCACTATACATGTATGTCTGCCACATATGTGTGTATACATATTACACTACATATACATATGCACATATATAATTTCCTTTGTCCATTCATCTGCTGACAAGCATCTGGGCCGTTGCCACAGCTTAGCCATGGCCATCTGCTTTGCTGTAAACAGGCATGCGTGCAGCACAATAGCATGCCATCTCTCATTCTTTCAGAAATAGTTCTAGCTCTCCCTAGCCGGGTCACGCAGAATCTCTACGTTTAGTCTTGGGAGGAGTTTCCATACGGATGCTCATAGCTTCTAACCGCCACTCATCCGCAGCACTCTCACAACACAGTAAGTCGATTTCTGTCTTTGAACACACTCAGGTGTCCTGAGGGGTCGTTAGGCACATGCTGTCAACAGGGTGTAGTACCATATGGGGAATGGTGGCTGAAGGTCTTGGCTAACGTAAGTCAGTCCCAACCCGTTTTAGGGAGGGACAGTACCATACCTACTGGGGATCGACCCTGGGCCTTCACTGAGCTACACCCCAGCCTATTTTTTATTTTTGGGTTTGAGTCAGGGTCTCACTAAGTTGCTAAGTTGCCCAGGCTGGGCTCCCACTTGAGATCCTCCCGCCCCAGCCTTCTAGAGTGCTGGGAGTGTAGGTCTGTGCCACCGGGCCCACCTCAGCTAGTCTCCTGTCTCAGCTTTGTGACATCACAGACGGCAAAGTACACATACAACCCTGTGGAAGCTGGTCTGAGGTGGAACATCCCAGTTAAACGCCATGTGGAGACATGGAATCTTCATGTCTGTGCTGAGTCCTGAGCTTCTGAGCCTCACCTAATTATTTTCATGTTACATGGTCTAGCGGTTACTTTTTCTCTTCTAAGAGAGGAAAGGGAAGAAAAAATATATTAACATGTCCAAATTACAATGAAAGGAAATAAGTAGGAAGTTGGGCTCTGATTTTTATGGCAAGGCAGAGAAAGGCGTGCTTTGTCAAAAAGAGGAAATCAGGCGTTGTGGCCCAGGGTCTTTGGGGGAGGGGGCATGTCTAAGACTGTTAGACCCAGCATCCAGCCAGGTAGGCACCCACGAAAAAAATGCATAACCTGGGGCGGGCTGATGGCACAGCTCTGTAATCACAGCAGTGTGAGAGGCTGACACAAGAAGATCTCAAGTTCAAGTCTAGCCTGGGCCATTACATGACTTAGGGAGACCCTGTCTGAACCTCAAAACTAAGAAATGGTCTGGAGATGCAGCTCATGAAGGCCCTGCGCTGGATCTCCAGTACAAACAACAACAACAACAAAAACTCAGAAGGGGTGAATCTAGGCTTTGTGAAGGCCTAAAATAATATTATTTCAGAGGTTTTCTTGCAAAAAAAAATATACAAAATTACGAGTTTGAATTGGATCTCAGAATCAGCCCACATAAGAGCCACAAGCAGACGGTTCCTGAGCTCGGCTCCAAATCCATGTCTGGGCCTCTCCTATAATGCAGTTGACTGCCACCCCCACCCCGCCTGTCCCTACAGAAGGCAATTAAGGCAGAAGGGGTGTGGTTTATGGGCCAAAACAATAAAACCCGAAAACGCAGGGCAATGCCAAGCCATGACTCAAGCGGGTATGAGAAGAGTCTACAAGTATTTGAAGGGTGTGAGCACAGAGAAGGGGGGAACAATTGTTCCCTGTTCTAGGAAGGAGAGAGAAGGGGGATACAGCAAAAGAGGGAGAAACGCACAGCAGACTCAGCCGGAAACACTGACCAACTCTATTTTCTGACACTGTGGAGCTGTGTTTCCCCTGGGAAGCATTTGAGTAACTACAGTGAGTCACCAAGAAGCTGGAATCGGCCACTAAAAAAAAAACGTACTACAGGAAATCCCCTTCGCTGAGGTCCCGTAGGGAGTGGTTGGACACCCCCAGTGTTCATTCTGAGCCCTGAATTCCTGAAGACTGACAAATGTACTATGCTGGGAGAGGCGGGGCAAGTCCACAGGAAAGGGCAGCTACCCGTGCTCGGGCAGGCATACCCTCCTGTAGGGGAAGCCCAGGATGGAAGAGGGAAGGATATGGAGAGAGAGCGCCACCCAGTGTCGTCACAAGGAAAATACGTGGCCAAAAGCCAGAGACCCGTTTGGTGACTGTGTATGGGAACATGGTACTGTTTCTTGGTTCTCCCAGGGTGGCAAAGTCTGCTGGGCCATTGGCTAAGGCCTGTAATCCCTTCACTCTGGGAGGCTGAGGCAGGAGGGTCACAAGTTCCAGCCCAGCCTGGGCAACTCAGCAACTTAGTGAGACGCTGTCTCAAAATCAAAAGGAAGGAGTGGGCTGAGGATGTAGCTCAGGATGAAGGCCCTGCACTCCCTCCCCAGTACCACAAAAAGCAAGCAAACAAGAAAGACGAATGAGGACAATGACCCATAGAAAGGGTCACAAGAGAGGTGGGGTGCAGTGTGGCAAGGACAGAAAGAAAGGAACCATCTTCAGAAGAAAAAGAAATCCTTTCAGAGGATGCACAGTGCTTTGCACTTGAGAGAGGCAGTCATGATGAGGTCAGTGGTGCTGCTGATGGAAGGGACAGTGTCATCAAGCACAATGAAGAAGGCCGCCAGGGCTGGGGAGCCACGGCAGGCACCTCAGAAGCCCTGATGACTCCGTACAGTGCTCAGGCGGGAGGACACCTTGTGACAGAGAGGACGCACACAACCAAGTCTGTATTATCTCATTAGATTTATGATACATAACAATTATTTGCCGTGTGGAGCTGGTGCACATACAATGGCATGTCAATCATTTCCACTTCCCTCTCCCCTTCTTGTCCTTCCACCTACCCACACTCCCAACGCTCCGCCCCTTCTCCTCTCAGCAAAGTCCACCACCCTGTGTCCTATATTATATGTCCTAAAATATTCTTTTATTTTGCCCTTTTAATTATTTATACTTTGGGTTTCTCACATAGGAGCAACCATACGATATTTCACCTGTGTCTGATTCATTCCCCTCAGCATAATGGTCTCAAGGTGCATCTATTTTCTATAAATGACTCAAATTTATTAGATTGCTTTTTACAAGTTTTAGAAATCATTTTTTTTAATATAACGAATTTTCATTTCTGTGCCTGAAAATTGGGAAAAAATATGGTAGACAGCCATTGTAACAGGGACCGTGGAGGTTAGTTGCCCCAGGCCCTCTTCTTCGTTATCCTCTCCGTTCCAACCCAACACGCTTGCCCTTCTCCACACTCCCCGTGGAGGGAGGTTTGTAGTCACTCGTGCTAATGACCTGCCTTGGAAGGTAGCCGCCACCGTGGAAGGAGGAAGCTCTTCCAGCTCTGCTGAGGTGCTGACATTGCAGAGAATGTACTTCTCTAGGCTACACAAGGGAATCTTTGGCAGCAGTGGTGGCCTTGCAGTTTTCCTGAGCCTGCCATAACACAGAGCCCAATCCATTCATACCAGGTACCTAGGAAAGTAGTTGGAAACTAAACCACTGATTACCTTTCAAAGGAAGTCCTGGGGCTGGAGGCACAGCTCAGGGTTTAGGAGCACTTGCCTGGCCAGTGTGGGGCCCTGGGCTCAATTCCCCACCACCTCACAGGCTGGGCAGGTGGCACATGATACACCTGCAAAACACAAGGGAATACATAGGGAATAAAGGCTTGTACCAGTAGGCCGGAGTCAATTCTAAAAAGTTCCATCATCAGCCCACTGGTGCATTCTGGGAGGGTAAGGCAGAAGGATCACAAGTTTGAATACAGCCTGGGCTAGTTAGTGACTTAGTGAGACCCCATCTCAAAATCAAAAAAAAAAAAAAAAGTGGAATTAGGGGCTGAGGATGTCGCTCTGTGAGAAGGCCTTGAGCTGGGTCCCCAGTTCACAGAAAAGCTCTCCTCTGCAAGCGCAGATCCTTGCCTCTCTGTGCTCATCCCCAGGTCCCCTAGGCACACTATGCCATAATCCCCCAAACAGCTGGGCTGTGATTGTTGCCCATGATTAAATGCCCGCGTGAGCTGGAAGGCAGCATTTAATCAAGAGGCACTATGTGATCCGGGGGGAGGGGGGTGGAGAGAGGCAGGGGGGCTTGAAAGGCAGTTTCATCCCTGCAACATCAGACCAAAGGCCCTTGTGGCGCAGATGGCTTCCTTCCGTTCTCCCAGGCAGGCTGCGGGACGCTGACCATGGCCAAGGTAACTAGCTTCCCCCTTCCGTTGCGGGAGCCACACCCCAAAGCTGTGCCGCACCCGGTTCCTTCTTGCTGATGTGTCGCTCTTCTTAGCCAAGGCTACTGTTAAGGTTTTCTGTTAACACTGCTGGAAGGAGGGCTGGGGGAATGGCACAGCGGTTGAAGTGCTTGCCTGGCAAGCACGTAGGCCCCGAGTTCGGTTCTCCCAGCATCCCATAAGGCTGGGTGTGGTGGCATCCTGGACTCGGGAGGCTGAGGCAGGAGGACTGCCCTGACTCCAGGGCCAGCCTGGGCTACACTAGTGAATTCAGGACCAGCCTGGACTGCAAAGAAAAAAAAATTGGTAGAAGTAATCCGAATGTATGGCACCCATGTCTTCTTCACGCATGACCTAAGCCTCTGGGTGGTGGAGAAGCCACTCTCTCCGTTTTCTAGAAAATTGAGTCACCTTGGCATGGGATAGGATGCAAAGATAAAGGTTTTCTTATTGCTCCGCCAGGATCACTCTAAAGCAGGTGTGTCCAACCCGCAGTCTGTGGTGTTTTGTTTTCCTTTTTTTTATTTTTGAGTGAAGAGGACCTGTCTTGAACCATACATAAAATATATATTGTATAGTTAGTGCATATAAGTACTAAAAACTTTGTTATTTTTTATTGTAACTTTTTCTCTTTTTATTTGAGACAGAGTCTCACTGTAGGCCAGGCTGGTCCTGAACTCACTGGTGTGTAAACCCAGGCTGGCCTTGAACTCAGGTCAATCCTCCTGCCTCAGCCGCTCGAATGCTGAGATTACAGGCGCGTGCCACCACATGCGCAAATGCTGAAATTACAGGTGCGTGCCACCACATCCAGCTTTATGTGGTGCTGAGAATCAAACTCATGGCATTGAACTTGCAAGGCAAGTGCTTTAACCGCTGTACCATTCATCCAGCCTTGTAACTTTTTTTAAAAAAACTAAAGGCTAAAGATAAATGGCAAGTGGGACATGCGTTGGACACGCCTACTTTCGTAAAGGAGTCATTGTCCTTGCTTTGCAAGAGGTATTGGATCCTAGAAACAAAGGACATGTGCTAAAGGGTGACAAAGGTCATAACAGTAGGCACAGACTGTAACTCTTGAGAAGGCTCTGGAGATGATCCCTTGATTATCAAGATAGAGATATGTTGATTATTTTAATGATACTGGGGATAGAATCCATTTTTACTTTTGATTTTGAGACAGGATGTCACTAATTCATGAAGTAGTAATTTAAGAAGGCTGAGCTTGAACTTGCAGTCTTCCTAGATCAACCTCCCAGAGTGCCAGGATGCCAGTACTGGCCACCGGCCCAGCTGGAAGACAATTTTTTTTTTTTTTGAGGCTGGGTCACTCTCTGCTGTCCAGGCTGGACCTCACAGCAATCCTCCCGCCTCAGTCTCACGAGTGCTGGGATTACAGGCATGCACCACCATGCTCAGTATATGTGGCACTCGGGAATTGAACCCAGAACCCTGAGTGTGCTAGGCAAGCACTTTAACCCCTAAAGCTATTCCTCCAGCCCCTGCATGATAATTCTTGATCTTCTGGATCTTCTTCTTCTTTCTCTATTTCTCCAGTCATCTCTTCTTCACCCCAAGGGCCCAAAGTGGGTGCACCTCAGTGGAGGGGTTGTTACTCTTATGTCTGAGTTATCTGGAGATTGGCTGACAAGTGTGTATAACTTGAAAAGGATTGAGGAGCTGGAGCTGTCGTTAAATGGTTAGAGTATTTGCCTAACATGTGCGAGGCCCTGGATTCAATTCCCCAGCTCCATGTGAAAAAAGTGGTCAGGTGTGATGGTGCACACCTGTGATCCCAGCACTCAGGAGTCTGAGGCAGGAGGATTGCCATGAGTCCAAGGTCAGCCCGGACTACATACTGAGTCAGGACCAGTTTGAGCTACAGAGTTAGACTCTGTCTTAAGAAAAAAAAAAAAAATTGAGTTTGGAGTTAAAATCTGATATGATGGTAAACAAATTTCCAAACCAAGTCAGCTTGAAAACTAGCTGTTGAAAACTAGTCCTGAATTTTCAAGCTTAAAATTGCCTAAATCCTTATTTTAGTCTTTATACAAAATGGTCAGTGATGATATTTTACCTGTAAAGTCCATTTCCTGTTTGCAAAACGGATGTAATAATAATTAGAAAAGAGAAGTCAGTAACAAAATAATGGTGAACACCAACAGGATTCTCCTAACTAAGAAGGTGGCATCAGTTTTGGAGGATGGAGGGACACAGGACTCCAGTGTAGGGCAGTTGAAGAGCTTTGCTTCTTCTAGATGCTGTAGGGTTTATCATTTGTTTGTTCTTAGTCAAGGTCACCTGGAGTCTTGGGATTATTTCACCAAATGCTTTTTTAAAAATGACATTAGGGGCCGGGGTTATAGCTCAGTGGTTAGGTGTAATGTCCTCAGCATCACATAACAATTAGCTGGGCATGGTGGTGCATGCTTAAAACACTAGCTCTCAGGAGGCTGAGGCAGGAGGATTGCAATGAGTTCACGGCCCAGGCTGGGCTACATAGTGTGTTCAGGACAAGCCTGGACTACAAAATGAGATCCTGTCTCAAAATAATAATAATGATTAATAATAATAATAATAATAATAATAACAAATGACATTAGCAAATGGGTTTCTAAAGCCGTGGAGTTTTTGTTTGTTTGCTGTCCCAGGATGGAACTGCAGCTTTTATGCTGAGCTACAATACTCCAGCCCTAATTTTTAGTTTTGATTTTGAAACAGGGTTTCACTCAGTCTCTAAGTTGCCCGGATCCGGCTGGAACTTGAGACCCTCCCGCCAACAGCTGTCTTATCCTTTGCTCTGTGGGGGACTTTCTACACATGCCCACTTCTTGTATTTCCTTCTGGACAAACAGCACTCAGTCTGTCAGTTTGTCTGAGACGTGCTTCGCTGTAGTCCCAGGAAATTCTGCAGGGCAAACGACTGCGGCTGGAAGCTCCCTGTTCAATGCAGATACCACTAAGCCAAGCCGGGCAAAGCGCAAGGCAGCTTTACGGGCATGTTCATTTAGCTATGCTTTATTTACATCTCTAAAGCTTGGCAGATTAGGTCTGATTAATTCTGCTATGAGGGGGACTCTGGGAAGCTCTAGGTGGTTTACTTCAAGAAGCATCTGTCAGTAACTAAGCCTGGGCTGCCTTGCTGCTCAAAGCGTATTCACAGACCCGCATCCATGGCTCCAGAACACGCAGCACGGGACCCAGTGGGGCTTTTTTTTTTTTCTAAATCAAATGAAATATGGCTCCAAACCACTGCTCAGCAAAGTTGGGTTGAATATCAGTCATTTTTTAGGTCGCCCTCCTGGGCTGACAGTGACAAGGGGTGGGGTGAGGACTTGGGCCAGGGCCATGCTGTCATCACGGTGTCCCCACACTGTGGCAGCCTCCAGAGAGGCCGCTCCAAAGTCCTGTCCATTGACCCAGGGTGTGGCTAGGGTGCCCTTCCCCTCACCCCACACCTGTGCCGCCATTCGGCCACCTCCCTCTTGAGACTTTTTTCCCTTGGTGGCCCTTGGAGGCCACTCCATCCCCCTGCAGGGCTCCAGTGGCCCCGCACCACTGCTCACAGCCTTCTGTACCCTCAACCTCCACCCTTCCTTTGGCTCCCCAGGAGCGACGCAGTTGTACATTGATTGACAGGACACAGCCCCTCTGCACTTTTCCAAGGAGCCCACAAGGTGACCCAGGTTTGTCCAGGTTTCCTGTGTGCAGCAGCTTTGGAAACACTTTGTACACAGTGTCTAGCGCTTGCGTACTTTTCTCATAGCATTAGTTTTACTTAAATATTATAACAACTGATCCCCAGCAGAATTTTTGTTTGTATATACGTGGACCTGAGGATCAAGCCCAGGCAGGGCTCCACACTCCCCGCTTCATATTTAATTTTTGAGACAGGGTCTCCCTAAGTCACTAAGTTTCCCAGGCTGGCTCCAACTCGCGATCCTCCTGCCTCAGCCTCCTGGAGGGCTGGGACTACAGGCCTGTGCTGCAGGTCCTCCAGAAGCCACCCCTACAGAGATGGCACAAGCCACAAGCGCTGCAGGCTGGCAGCCCATCCACTACCCCTGTGCTTCTTGTTGCAGATTGAGCTCCCGCAGGGCTCCTCTGGCCGGCGCACTCTCCTATCTGCCACCCTCAGCATGCTGTCACTCGGCCTCTCCACAACATCCCTGCTCAGCAGCTACTGGTTTGTGGGCACACAGAAGGTGCCCAAGCCCCTGTGTGGAAAAAGTCTGGCAGCCAAGTGCTTTGACATGCCACTGTCCTTGGAGGGGGACGTCCCCAATGCATCAGTCCCGGAGGTGGTACAATACACCTGGGAGACTGGGGATGACCGCTTCTCCTTCCTTGCCTTCCGGAGTGGCATGTGGCTGTCCTGTGAGGAAACCATGGAAGAGCCAGGTAGCCCTTGCTCCATTGGAGCCACGTGGGTTTGGGCCTGGGGGGGGGGGGGGGGGGGGGGGGAGTTGTTCGGTGGGGGCTTTTGTTGCTTTGTTTTTGTGGCTGGCTCTAGGGAACCAAGCCCAGGGCCTTCACACTGAGCTCCATCCCCACTCGATTGTTAATTTTGATTCTGAGATCGGATCTTGCTAAGGCACCATGCTCCCAGGCTGGCCCAGCTTCCCCAACTGCTAGAATTATACACAGGTACCACCACACTTGGCCTCCACCCTCTTTAGCAGGCCTACTGGGTAGCTTTTTTTTTCTTTAATTTTGGGGGCTTCAGGGGCAAGTATTGCTGTTTTCCTTTTTAAGACAGAGCCTAAGTTGGCCAGGCTGGACTTGTTCTTACGATCTTCCTGCCTTAGCCTCTCAAGTAATTGGGATTACAACTACCACTGGGACCAGTTGACCTATTTGTTTAAAATTGTGTTAACCTATGGCAGGAGATACAGCTTGGGTATATAGGACTTGCCTAGCATGCATGCTCAGTATTCAGTCACTAGTTCCACAAAAATATATATACATATATTGTAATATTAACATTATAGTTTTACATATGTCCAACCTGTGGCTCACTATTTTTTGCCCTTGATTTTTAAAAAATATTATAATAAAAAGAAGTCATGTATATGTACATCAACCGTATTATATAATTTATATGTCGCCCAAGACAGCTCCTCTTGACAAAAATAAGAGCAAAAATGTGGAGAGCCACAAGTTGAACACACCTGAGAGAATTTCCCATCTAGTGAGCTAGAAAAAAAAAAGACCTTACAGAAAAAGCTCTAGTTCTACCTACCGTGAGCCTTGTATGAATAACTTCCTTCTTTAAAACCTGATTTTCTTATTAGTTAAAGAATCACAGTGGGTCATCTCCAAAGCCTCTTCCTTCCCCCGTAGACCTTACAAGTGGTCATCTGCCCTAGATTATTGTTGCAATGTAAAGGATACACTGTTCATTTGTGTACTGTACAATGTCACATTCTAGGGGCTGGAGGAATGGCTCAGTGGCTAAAGGGCTTGCCTACCTAAATCAAGTGCTAAGTACCCAAGTTCGATTTCTCAGCACCACATAAACAAAGCATGATGGTGCATGCCTATAATCCTAGCACTCAGGAGGCTGAGGTGGGAGGATTGTCATGAGTCCAAGGCCAACCTGGGCTCCATAGTGAGTTCAGGACCAGCCTGGGCTGCAGAGCGAAACCTGCCTCAAAAACAACAACAACAACAACAACAACAAACCCCCC